>LPNX010683660.1:490631-507933 GCA_001517045.1 Pseudotsuga menziesii | reverse complement strand
TTGCACTATAATATTCATATCTATCCTAGAAGTCATTTCATGTTGATTGTTTTTGCTATGGATGGTTTACATGCTACTATCGAATTGTTGTTGTGGATGCTTTGCATGCAAACTACAACTTATGCAACATTTGTTCAAAAGAATTTGCCCAATATATTATTCAATACACTATTGAATCATTTCATTAGATTGTCTTAAGATCTTCAATATTATTTCATATACGAAGTCAATGTGAGTAAGAATTAACACTACAGTTTACTTTTTAGTAAGCACATCGAAAATAAAAGTGAAGAAACATCATGGGAGATGGTGGCTACCTATCAATTTCTCTTGGATGACTTACATGAAATAATCAAATTCAATTTTTGGGTGCTTTACATGGAATTAATGTGACATTTTATATAATAAAAAAATTGCCATAATTTATTCAATAAGCACTCACATCATTCTAGGAGGCATTCACAGTAAGATATTCATTTAATTTTATATACAAAGTCAATGTGCATCAGAACTAAAATTTAGTTTATATTTTGTAATCCAATTATAATTTTATTAGGAAGTTAGCAAATAGTCAGTTTCATTTTATATGTCGAGTCACTCTTAGCAAGAATTAACAATTGAATAGTGGAGTTTGTGTTTCTTTGATAAGCACAATAAAAAGATAACGATTGTGCAACATCGTGGTAGATGGTGACTTCATATAGATTGTTTATGTTTTGGATTGTAAAAAGAGCACAAATATTTTTTATGAGCATTTTCACAATTTCATTTGGTGATCATGAGATTTATGATTTCATTTTATATACAAACTTATTGTGAGGAAAACAATTTCTTTCAGCGGTCATGAAATATTACTAATATTACACCCTTGGGTAATGATCATTTAAAAAGCAACACAAAGATAGAATTAATCAAATATTATACACATTTAACATGAAACATATTAGAACAAATTCAATATTAAACCCATTTAGTGAACTCAAGTGAAGTAGGTGTTTACCTTTAAATTCCGTGGTGAAAATGAAACTAAGCCTATGTAATGTCTAAATAAATGTTAGAATATGTCCATTTTCAGATTCATCAGAAAATTTTATTGCAAACTTCTCAGTTATGGTTGTTACTCGAAATGTGTGGAGGATGGCCAATAAATTTATCATGAATGCAAGCATATGGACAACACTTATGAGAGTAAGAACATGTGTGTCATATTAGAACGCAGGCAATACAAATTGAACCAAGGACACATTTATAGAACCTGTTGGGTTTTGTTAGGTTGAGATTCTTCTTCAGTATGATCCAGTTTAGAGAATGAATGGTATGCTTGGTGCTTGATATTGTAGGATGGTTTCATTTTTATTGTTGTTTTTAGTATATTTATATTGGTTTTATGAATAGTACTTAGGTATTGTTTGCTACCATGGATTTTTTTAATTCTTTCTTTCACTAGTTTTATAACTTAATAAGGTGAAAATAAGTAATTGGGGAAGAAAATTTAGGATTGTCGTCAAGAATGGTTGGATTCATGATCCCACTCTCTTTATTTTCGAGGATTTTGGTACCCAAGAAGACATTGATTCATGATGGTCAATAAGAGCTACCATGCTCTTTAGAATTCCTCCTCCTCTTTCTTAGTGAAGAAATCAATGTTTGTGTTCCTATTCTCAAAATGGTCAGTGTTAACTAACTTGCAAAGTAGGACATTTAGAGTTTATGGTTAGGTAAGAAGCATCATTGCATAGGGTTTAAGAAGCAATTCCAGGCATAATTTCACCAAGCATCAACAGCAGAGAGAATATTGCAACCAAACCTAGCCATACAATCGAGATTGACTATTACATCGATTAAAAAATTGAACTTTTCATGAGGCATAAAGGGAGGAAGGACCATGTAGGAAAACACTCTTAATACAAGGATACTCCATACATCGACGCTACATTGAAACATCTCCATAAATACATGAATATTATCTACATAAGGATAATCATTAATCATAAGCCTCAATCGCACAAGGATAATACATTTCAATTCTTCCTTGTCATTAAAAAATTTAAATTGAGCTTATGTGACTATAATTTTCCGTACCTTGTATTTTTCTATAAAAATGTCAATGAGGTCTAAAATTTCTCTAAATTTGTAATAGTCAATGTTAGATTTGTGAAGCAAGAAATAAAAATTTCTTGAAGAATTATTAAATGTGGATTAAGCTCTTTAATTAAAGAATTACATGTCAAAATTCTTGTTTTTTATCTCATACTTTAACTTTATTTTAAAGTGAGATTGAAATATTCCCTTGAAGGTCAAATCGATCAAAGTCACAAGGAAACATTTTTTTTATCCAATACAAAAATCATGATTTCATTTGTTTCAACTAGAAACATTGTATTACATTTAGCAATGTATCTACGGAACTATACCAGAAGAGACCAACATTGTCGCTTAAAAAATTCTCAAACATCATCCAAAAAACTAATCTCACTCATCCTAAGAACTGAAACTAACAATTAATAACCAATAACTAACATTATGATAGTCAAACAAGGTTTCCACAAGGAAACTAGCAAAGGAGTAACTAGGACATCAGTGACCAACTCAAGCATAGCAATAATAGCACCAGGTGTCAACTTAACATGATAGAAGATCAACTAGATAAAAAATTGTTTTTCAAAAATTAGAGAATGAATAATCTCACTAAGATATTTGACCTTCAATAATCCTCCTAGAGGATCACAAGTGTTTTGTAGAGACCATCAATGCTAACATTTTATTCTTGATATATGGGATTGAAAGAAATTTGACCCAAACCACAGAGATGTTCCAAGAATAGCTTGATGTGATGGTCCCCAGGTTTCATTGCCTTGAAGTATTAGAGATCCAATTTATGACAATATGAGAATCCATGAAAAATTGTAGATCCCTACACCCTCTCTCCACTACTAAGTCAACCAACATCAAGGCAATCTTCACCTCATAAATATTTTTGGATCCAAACCAAGGCCACCTGAAAAGAAGAAAGAGTTATAGCCTAAAATATATAAAGTTCCACCAACCTCATAGGATCCAATACTCCCCTTACAGGCCACATCAAAAAAACCCCACGACTTGAAAACATCAATAGTTAGATTCTACATTTTCCTTGATGGTTTAGCAATAGTATCCCTTCAAAAACATTTAAATTCAATAAATTCCTAAGGAATCTCTTGCGCCTTTATAAGAGATAAATGAAGTTCACGTAAAAACATTAGGATTCCATCACATCCCGTGTCTTGATCCCGATATTGAGGATTGAGATAAAAAAGAAAAAAGAAAAAAGGATTGAATGGCATTAGAAGAAGAAAGAAAACATGAAGATATGCCATAAAATTCATAAAAGGAACATTGACATAAGAATATAAATAAAATACACCACAAAAATATAGTTGTTGAAGTAGGATTCTAATAATATGAAACATTACGTGCAATGAGACCAATTTTAGGACATCTCCTCCCCAACCTTAACTCTCTTCTTACTGCATTTTTATAAGCTATCATATTAACAAAATGAACTTTGATTAAGAGTCACTCCATAAATTACATTTCCATCATGTTCCCTTTCACATTTACTAATAACTTATGGTTTTATGACTTTTACATCCAATCTAAACTATAAGCTTAGGTGTGTTGAAAACCCATAATTCATATGGCAATGACAAGCTTGTTCTTGGTCTTAGATTATAACATGTGGGATATTTGGCATGACTTATAAATTACACGGATAACCAAATCAACTTTAAACTACAATAGGTTTAATAAATCTAAAAATTGAAACTTCATAAATCCAAAAATAAAAAATTTATAGGAAAAAATTGTGACCACGAGGTAGCTACCCTATTACTACAAATTAGTTCATAACCTTTCTTTCAATTGAAAAAAACAAAATTCTATTAAATATGTGTTTCTGGTATCAAAGAAATATTTTCATTGGTATATGAAACTTGTTATATTATAGCATGTCAAGTGAGAAAATACCTACTCGAACTCAATGGTTGCACGACCTTACTATACCCCATACCTTTGGAGCTTCAATTTATGGTATCTTCTAAATCCACACCATATCTATCCAAAGATTGTTTTGTTGACCTCTAGGTCAACTTCATTTTTATTCTCCATTTGTTCCATCTCTTCTCCACGGGAGTCATATAAAAAAGGTACAATTATTTGGATGGTTCTTGGTTTTTGAATCAAAGATTATTTTTAAACTCTATTAATTAGTAAAATTATGTGCATGATTTAACACAAAAAGTGTGTTTCAAATGCATCCTCCTTGAGAAATTCAAAATATTACAATTTGGGTTTGGCTTAATACAAAAGACCCCTCACGATGAAGTCTAAATACTTAGACATAAACATAAAACCAAAAAATATTGAGTTGTGATGGATAAATATAGATAATGTATTACCTAATTAAAGTATAAGGTTGGTCATGGTTGGTAGGTTACTTTCCCCACTAAGCATTAGAGGATCAACATTAATAAGCACCATGAAAACCTATCCATAACTAGGTGTCTCTAAGGTCTTAGAACCATCCAAGATAAAAATACTAGAGTGGGCATAGTTTATCATGATGTGGGAGTCCAACATAAACACTGTCTAATATTTTTGAATATCTAGAAGTTGCTGACCATCCATGTGACAAGGCCTGTTAGAATTTCACCCAAAAGTGAAAGATTAATAAGGTGACCCTTTCATGCTAGTTAACCCAAATGGGACAAGAGGGTTTAGAGGAACTCTACTCATCATACACGGGTCTCATCTAAAATTTGAAGAAGTTGTCGAATATTCTACATCTCCAACCGTACTTTCAAGTCTACATCATTATGAAATAACAAGTTATCACACATTGGCTCTACATCAAACTAGGAGAAATGATGTAGGGATACAACAACATTAAAAAAATAATCCTTTTTTTCATATCCAAAAGATTGCTTCAATTCAAAAGATAATCTCAGTATGTTGAACCTAATATCCCATTAGAGGCATTTGGATAGAAACGTGACTCACCATGTCAAGGATGTAAGAATGTATTATTGAAAGACATAATCAACCAAGTCAATACATTTTGATCAAAGGAACAAAACCATAAGGGGTGCTTCAGGGTTTTTGTTAGAGCATAATAACCCTCTCCATAACTTGATTCTCCTACCTATGGACTTAGGCTATGATCTCATGCATCTATTAGGCCAAATCCCATTGAGTTATGCCTTCTAATTCTACTTGTATCTTCCTACTAATCTCCAGGGTCAAGGAACAAGGTCCTTCTGAAGCATTGGAGAAGGTAGGAGATCATTCCTATGGACTCATTATACCCCCATATATGCATGTTTACTCAATAGTGAATGTGGAAAATATGAAACTTTCTTAAACCTTTAATATTGGACTAGGAACCTGAGCAAGTATTGCCTTCTATAGAGGACTTAGCGCCATAGGATCAGGTATATTTTTTAGAATATATAGTTTTTTAGAATAAATCCAAAACAACTAGACAAGGACAACAAGAACTTTGGAAGGTTTGTTTGAAAGTATTCCTTCGAAGCAAGGAAAAATAGTACTCTAAGAAGAAAGTAGGAAAAATTTCCTCTCCTAGTAGAATACTTCTGGGGCCAAAATCCTCCCAAAATAGGGAGGTATGATTGAAAATGGATAAATATATACTTTATCATCGATTACATAATTTTTAATATATATATTATTTGTCATCAATATACAATTTATTCATCCAAACTGATCTAACTCTTATGTAAATATTTTCTTCTTACCAAGTTTTATGCCAATATGGTCAAGTATATCTAAGTGTTGAGCAATGACTTGCAACTATACCAATAGGATAATGTTTCCTAATATTTCCTCCACAAAATGATACCCTAAATCACAAATATGTTTAGTATACTATATCCAGAATCACAAGCTTATTTAGGATAAACTTAGTTCAAATATTAGGAGGTTTGGAAACTCCATGCACCTTGAGAGATCGATAGCCTTCTATTATGTTCCAATCCCATATCATTATCACTACTTGCATTACTTCATTATTAATTTTATTTGAACAAGGAGACAACCCCTTTGGCTACATGTGGATATTGTCCCATAGTGATTGAATTCCTTCCAACATACCTTTCTTAGTATCTAACACCCTTACCCTTGCAATCAAGTATTAGTTCTTTGTGCCATGGACTCAAATATATGCTTTAGATTCTCATTTTCTTGAGTATCACTATAGTATTTTTTAAAAGTATGGTGCTAGTACTCTTAGCCATATTGATCTTATCTATAAGGAACAACTAGGAGGTATGGAAATAGACTTGAACATTGTTAAATTCTGGAATTCAAAACATCACAACAGTATGTTTTGAATCATGTGCAATCCCCACCTATATCTATATTTACTAGAGCAAGCTTTACTTAGAATTTACCAAAGATAAAGATAGGAAAATAGAAGAAATACGAAGAAAATATTAAGTAGAACACAAGAGTAAAAACACTCAAGTGGATTGATCTTCCATTATGTATTATTCACTGAGATGAGCACAATATATAGTTGCTCTCAAGAGACAAAATTGAGAGGCTTAGTGGAGATTTGAGTAGCTCACATTAATGTTGGCTTATCTTGAGAATAGAGGGCTGCATTGACTCCATAGAGGAAAATTCAATAACTATCCCATAAATGTAGGATAGAGGGCCGCATTGCCTCCATAGAATATGGAAAGGAGTGGGTAAGAGGACACACAAGCTTTTAAGGCATAACCACTAGTCTAAGTGGGTCAAATGTGGACAAACTAGGATCTAAGACACTACACTAGGAACAAAAACCATTTTCACATGGAACAACTTACACTAAACACTTGGAACCTTATGTAAAGATTATTAACTAAGGTTGAGATGGGAAATATGTTCCAAAAAACATTCCTCCAATCCTCAATTCTCATTTCATGATAAGGCTTCAAGGTCTAAGGTTCTAGGGTTTTCATTATGAACATGCCACTTTCATTATCATATCTAGGAAAAATCCTATGTTGGGAAAGGGGGTTAGTAGGATCTAGTGCAACTAAAGAGATTTTCCTCGCCTTTATCGTCTCTTTCTATTATCTAATAATGAGTACTAGGGGCTATATGTTTATGAGAAACCAAAACTAAGTGTGGTAGGTACCCCTCATATTATACTTACAGATAGAAGAATGACCTATTTAGTGGAGGGAGAGAAAGAGAATAGGGCAATTTGGGGGATATTCCTATCATATAAAGTTGGATTTGTCTTAAAGAGACATTCTCAACTATTCCTTTTGTTTCTATTGTATATTCTTCAATCCTAAACTTCTTTTTATTTGGATCATGTCCATTTTTTCCATCCTCCCTCATTACTTTCTTACCCTCTTCATCCGCTACCCATATCCCATTTATTTTTCGATGTCCATGGCCATTACTTCCTCATCCCTTTACTCTTTTCCAAAACACTTATTTTTCTCCTCGTTCTTCATATTAGCCTCTACTTTCTTCTTATTTTCTTCCTCTGAAACTTCCTTTGCCTCATCTTCTACAATTTTATTTGAATCCTCTTCTATAGCCTTTTGTTTTGTTCCTCTTCTTCAACTTTCTTATTTTGTTTCTCTTCTTCAACATTCTTCTTTTCTTATTCCTTTGTTTATCTTTCGTGCCTCTTTTTCTAAAACTTTATTTTCTTCATCTTCTACCTTCTTCAATGCTTACTTTTATTCAACTTTCTTTTTCTCCTACTATTTTAATTTATTTCCTTCCACCTTTTCCCTTCCTCTTCCTCTTTTTCTCTCTATCTTTCATCTCCTTCCATGCCTTTATATTTTCTTCCTCCAATTTCATGGGGAGGAATATTATCAATATCCATGGGCATTGAGCCTGGTTTCTCTTCTCAAGTGTCTTTCTCATATCGAGTTTGTCTTGGCTTATTAAAACCGTGGATAAAGGCCCTTTTATTTAAATGTTCCATAATTTTCTTAAATCATGCTTTTGATTTTGGGATAAATCTTGAGTGAAGATCGTGTTTTTCATTCAATGGGATATTAGAATTAACTCCCAATCCCAAGAAATATCCACCATCACCCTTCCTAACTCATGGTGTCCAATGAATGAATGATAATGACACACTATCCTTAAATTTCTTTATCCTTGGGTGGGACAAAGAGGCACTTTGAAGAAAATGAAAAGATACACTACGTAGAAGGGGTAGAAAAATATCTTATTAGCCCTAAAATTAATTAACTAATACTCTCTCATTCTCTTCTATATGGATTAAACATATGTCGATTTGGTTGCAAGGTCAATGAAAAATATACAAGATGGACAACATGTCCCCATCAACCGGGGAATCATCTTCTCTCCCTAGGATTAAGTAAGGAGGTCTAGTACATACTTTGGGACTCCTTAGGGAAATTGTTTATCGCACTAAGGAAGGTTGTCTTGGAGCTAGGATTTAACTTGGTAATAATTTGAGTATCATGTCTCTTCTATAAACGTGTTCCTTTGAATATCAACTAGCAATAATGCCGTGTTGAGTATAGTGTTTATCATGGAAAAGATGGTTTCAGAAGTGATGTAAAATAATTAATGGGTGTGGTCGATAAACATGATTGAGGAGGTTACAAGGTCAAAATATTATCCCACAAAACTCCAAATTCAAGAAATGAATATGCTTTTGGGATTATATGATGAGCTAGACCCAAAGACCAAATTTGGATTCCTTCCTTTTTAAATAGGAATTGACCTAAGGCTATGCCTATTAATTAACGAGGGAAGCAAGTATTAGAAATACAGAATAGAAAACTTGGAAAAGTTATCAATGAAAGGGGTGAGTTTGTAAGAGGATACATATCTCATGTGAGAGTAGTGGTTGGATTACCTAGTAGAAGACTCTTATGAGGAGGTGTTTTTAGCTCTCAACATGGTGGTTATCTTCTTTCGGAGATAAATTAACAAAATGGAGCTGTGAAAATCACTTACCTAGCGAAATTCTAATACCCAAATGTCAAAATAGGTATACAATTTAGATGTGAGCCTAAACATAAACATTTTTGGTGGATCTAATATATTTGAGTTTTAAGTGTATTTTTCCAAAGCTCCTTATTTTCCTTAAAGATTTCATAGAAATGACATAGGCTTCATAATTTAAATTTTATGGTGAAAAACAATTTGACATGCAAGCATTGAATCTAGGATCATAAACCAATTAAATGGGTATTTTGTACAAGTAATTGTTAGCCAAGAGGGTTCATAGATGTGGCATTATCTAATTATATGAAAAGATCCAACATTGGGACCTTTGGGATAAATATGTGTATCATTAGTTGATTCCAATCATCAAAGGGTGAATATCCCTTGGATTCAATATGGACCGTTGAGCTTAAACTGTGGGTGCAACCTCCATCAGTAATGTTCCTTAGCAATGTTATAATTTTTATACACTTTAGGTGGAAAACTTGCCAATAATTTATAGGATGTCGATATTTTTAGGTGGGTGAAATATTGACCATCTATGGGCTCCTACCTACTTTCCCCTTTGAATATCCTTAAATCCCTATAGGACCACATGACTTGTAAATCTAATCTTGCAAGGATAATCATAGTGATTCATAACATTCTTAACTTTTTGGGCCTCTACTCATCTTGATCTCTCGTGATTCATTGTGAACCATTGATACAAAAAATCAGGGATGATTTGGGTCATTCATAATACCTATGGAACTTCTCTTCCACCAATGCACCTCAATTCCATGAAAGTTTTTCAACTATAGATCTATTCTATAAAGGAAAATACTAGTCATTTGCAGCACTTTACAATCTAAAGCTTCATTTTTCCTTAATCCCCTGCAAGAGATTGTGGACCATTTCTCACTCATTACAAGAGGATACTTGACCATTCTCAAGTCCGCTTATATTATGGCCTTATTTTTCATTTCATCTCCCATGGACATGTCATTTCCATCAATATGTTCTTCTAGGAGCTACCATGTCCATTCTCAACACCTTTTTCACTTTGGTCCTCCTCTTACCTTAGTCCCATATGAATCAACCACAATCATAGATTCATTTCCACATGGAAAATCACCAACATTCATGGCACTCAAACAATTTTGATCTCTCGATGATCCTAGGTAACACAAGATGGCATGGCTCATTGATATTCCTTCATGGGAGGATTTGGGTTGTTTGTGACATTTTGGAATTTTTATCCCTCTCCATTCTCCATCTCTCCCAAAGGATTGAGGACTTCCAATATCCTCTTGCAAGGACAATCACCACCATTCATAGCCTCATAAAAAATTCTTATGTTCATATGCATTATCCCGCAAATAATTTTATGTTGTCAATTCATCTATGGTAGGTCAATCTATTTTCAACTCAAAAAGTCTCACCCTTTTTTAGTAGATCTTGGAAGTTGGTTTTCCTTGGGTATTTTTGTGGGAATATCAATCTACCTTAGAAAAAACTTTATTATGACATGATATATATTAGCGTGCTATCATCATGGAAAACTAAGGTTGATGGGGTTTGGGGAATTTTCTAAAAAATGTATTTTTGGAAATGAGAGACGTGCTTCAAGGGTGGAATATGTGTGGAGATCCTATCATACAATGTAAACCAAGGGTCAATTTGAGGAAACAAGACAAGGTTCCAAGGGTTAATTTTTTTGAGGTTGGGTGTCCTAAGGGAACAACACATTGTTCTTATCCTATTACTCTCCCTCCTAAAGGTCAAGAAAATGCTTGATTTATAACCTTAATAAATTGAGTTATGTTATCATAATTTAATTAACATAACAAAAAACAATCAAAACCCATAATTATTTTATATTCAACCCTACCACATTTGGGATTTAAGAGATGTGAAAACACACATAAATGAAGGCATGTGATTATCGATCACAATTACAAGTATCAAAGTCCCATGATCTCCATTTAAACTGGGTAGGTCTCATTCCCATGATCTCCATTTAAACTGGGTAGGTCTCAATCCCATGATCTCCATTTAAACTAGGTAGTGCAAAACATATATTCTCCTAGACTAAACTCCCTTACCTAGAAATTTATGAACCTCATGGTTCATAGTCTCTAACTTTGTTGACTTATGCACAAATCAAATGACACAACATATTCCTTTGTGTTCCATACACCACCATTCCTTGGGGAAATTATTTCATTATTATAACTACTACTTTTTCATTTCTTTCAGCTGAAACATTTGGAGAGATGATAATGTGATCATATTTTTTTGTTGGCTTCTCTCATTAGATTCATAGTAGATAGAATGATGATGCATTTAATATGTTTACTACAACATTGGTCCATGGGGAGAGTAGAAGAACAAGTGAATATATAGGCATACTTTCAAGGAAGTTATTTGACCTACATTTCAGACTATCTAATTCTATTCGGTCAAATATATGGCATAAAGTTGATGCTTGTGCTACCTCCAACGTATTAAAAACTAGTCAAGTTTCCAAGGAAAAGATCACCAATAATTTTTCATTAGTGTATGAGACAAAACGTGGACACCCTAAATTTGTGTAAAACCATAATACCATGGTCATATCTCCAACATGGATCTATATGATGTCACAATGAACACATTGGAAAAAAGCCTAAGGGTTTGTCATCACATCAAAGTTTATTCATGTAGAAGAATTTGTATGTATCATTGAGCATGGAATTAAATTAATCCTGGATAGTATTGAGGAAGAAATAAAGAAATATGTGGACATTATATTAATGTAGAGAAAGAATTATAAAAGTAGTACTAAAATTGTGGACTTTTAGTCCCTAAATAACCTTTGGAAAAATGAGAATACTGTCATTTTGAAAGATGGCAAGGGAGGGGCTATGATGGTCCTCAATAACTAAGATGACCATAATAATATGATTGAATATCTCTCCACTAGAATGATATACAATAATATATATAAACCCCTTATATAAAGTCACTAATAAGGTCAATAAGGCCATCAAGGAGTCCCACCTAGATTCTCATACCAAAAAGAGTTTATCCCTTAGTTGTCCCATTGTCCCAAGGGTTTATGGGATACCAAAAATCCATAAAATGGAATCCATTTGAGAGAAATTATGAATAATATTGGTTCTTTGATGTATGAACTGGACAAGTCCTTATCTAGATTATTAAAGCCTCTTGTAGGGAAGATAAACTCCTTCATGAAGGATTCAAGTGGATTTGCAGATATGGCCAAGAACACTACTCTTGAGTCACACAACACTAACATTAGTTTCAATGTAGTATATTTGTTTACAAAGATAACCCTTGATTCCACTAAGTGTTCAAGAAAACTACCCCATGGCTAGCCACATTCATCAATATATTAATGCAAACTCACAGCATCACCCAACTCAAAAGTTGAGCGGCATAAGCACTATGGCCACCAAAACCAATTAGATTCTTTAATAATGATAACCTTGATCAAGAAAGAGATCACATTCTTCAAGCGTCCGTGAATTATGGGTATAAGAAAGTGCAAGCTAGGGATATGATTTGGAATGTTGAAATCGAACCTTTAAGTAAGGAAGAAGACACATTGAAATTGGTCCTTATGTATATCCAAGGTGTTATAGATAAGATTGCCAAAATCCTTAGAGAAAAATAAATCATCACAAACTTCAAACCACCAAATATGTCCATTAAATGAATGATGAAATCAGTAAAATAACTAATTTATCCACATCATCACAAAGGGGGGTATGAGATCCCTTGCTTCTGTGGGGAATTGTACATTGAGGAGAATGGGTGATATTTTCAATTAAGGATCAAGGAGCATGAAGCTGACATCAGGTTGGAACACTTTCACATCTCTAATCTCATTGAATGCTCCCACAATACTAAGCAACAATTATGTCTCGAAAAAATGAAGATTCCAAAGGCCCTTTCAAAAATTAATAATTATTGTATATGTAAGTTTAGAGAGGCCATCAAGACTGTCAAGCATCCTCGCAATTTGAAAAAATATGGTGGTAGAAGGTGAGTAGCAATTGTATCCCATTATTCTAACAAAGAACAAGATCGGCTTAGTTTAATAATAGTAATAATAATAATAGTTAACAACTATAATAATAAAAACAATGATAATAGTAATAACATCATTTATATGAATATAACTATTAAATAAGAAGTCGACTTAAATCTAGCAATTCAAGCTAAAAAAACATCATTAATAACATAAGGTCAACAATTCTCTTCTTTTACTCTTTATGTCCTAATGATGAACAAAGTTGTAGGTTAAAATATTCTTTTGATGTGAGTTCTCATGAAGATTTGATGGTTAATTTTAAAGACTATGGAAACCTAAAATACATTATTAACATCATAATTAATTAGGAAAAACAAAATTAGTGTATGTATATCATCTTTAATTTCACATTCTTTAACACCTTCTCATTCTGTAATTGTTTCTTCATTTACATTTCTCTACAACTGTCTCTTCTACATTTACTACAAGTGTCTCATATGAAGCTTTGCTTATATCACAATAGTATCAACATAGTCTTTATCAAGAGAACCATTTCTCCTTATGCTTTCCATACACTCAATATCCTAAGTTCATTGCATATGCATAAGGGCTATTATTTCTATTATCCAAAACTTCTTATGGTGGTTTCCTCCCACGATATTTGGATATGCAAAAATTCAATCATGCATTCAATTGGATGCTTCATCTTCATTTTCATGTAATTTTCCTCAAGTGCATCACTTGTTCCTAGGCGATAGTTCATTTCACCCATGCCCATTTCTATTAGACAACACTTTTTATCTTTCATCTCAACTTTCTCATTTGGTAGCATGGAAGTAATGATTTCATCCAAATTATTCTCTTCGTCCTCAACCTAGAATCAATTATAGTGTCTTCTTTCTACTATGTAATATTCATCATTACTTTTGTCATTAGCCTTTCTAATGGTTTCAAGGTTGGAACTTCATGTTATCTTCTGACCCACACTCTTCCCTCTAGATCAAGTTGTCCATTGCTTCAATATAACCATATTTACCAAACACGGTTATTCAATGACCACTTCCACACTGTACAATATTCTAAGGTTCTTCCTAAACCATTTATACCTCTTCAACCATCATCTCTTTGGATTCTCACCAATGACTAACTACAAAACATTCTCCTTTATTTTTTCTACCCTCAATCCTTGTTCTCGATATGTATTTATCTATCCAACTCAAAACCCGTAGGTAATAACAATGCACCTTAGTGCAATGCATTGCTCCTTGCAGAATACAAACAATACTTCCTCTAAGATAAGTCTTGGCATTAACAAGTGAAGTCCTTATTCACATCTCTTCACACAACAATATACAATTGTCATGTTTCTCCTCCTCTTTCAATTCTTGAAAATCTCGTAACCCGCAAGTTCCAAAAAGGATATGTAGGCTCTAAGACCAATCTAATGCAAAGGATAATTAGGGTTAATCTAAAATCAATGTACTCCTTAGAGGACTTTCCAAATGACATATAGAAAAAACGCTAATATTGTTAGGCAATATAGAATAACCCCTAATATTGTTAATGTTCTCAATAAGTAGATCATACACATTAAATCAAATAGATTATTATCTCATTATGGAAGCATTTATCCATTATACAACACCTACTCACAATCCAATGACCAAATTATCCTCAAACCATCTTGAGTTCTTGCAAGCATATAAATGCACCGACATGTGTTCCATCTCAAATACTTCTAGGAATATAAATGCATCGATGTGCTTGTAACCCTTCAAACACAACATCCACTCACAATATAGTTACATGATGGATACCCATATCATAAAAAATACCTCCAGGAAGTCAAGTACATCGACGCCTTGTAATCTCTTAGAAGATATCAAATACCCACAGCATACAAATGCATCGACATGCCTGCCATTCCAAATAACTATGGGCATACAAACCAAAATATGTCAAATAAAGGAGGGAAGGGAAGGCCCAACAAACATGCATAATCATCTTGCAAGTAATCAACCATTATGTTAGTTACAAGGGTTACCACCTCTGTGCACACCCTCATTGCCATAAGGATCGTGTTATATTGGGACTTATATGTTGTGGATGACCAATCCTCACAATCAACTGAAATAGGAGGGGGTGGGAGGAGGGATCACCTCAAATAATTGTAGGAATACAATTGTTATGATGTTATTGTAATCCCTTATATCATATCAAATCCCCACATTACATTGGCTTACAAATTGACAGATGTACAGATGATCCCTCAAATCATCTTAAATAATTGCACCAACATTCTTATAATGCAATAAATCATCTCATCCCACAAAGAAGGGAGGGGAATGTCCATCTCAAATACCCACAAGTCATCTCATCCCACAAGTAAGGATGGAGAAGGCACATCTCAAATACCTAAAAGTCATTCCAACCCCCATAGGAAGGAGGGGAAGATCAATCTCAAATACCCTCAAGTCATCTTAGCATGCAGAAGAGGGAGGACAAGGTCCATTTCAAATGCATGTATGCATACAAATGGAAATGGAGTCCAATGAACTATTACATTAGTTGATAAAAGAAGGTGAGACCTCTACAGACACTCGGGCTCATTAACATCTCTTAATTTATTGAGGCTTATACGTTGCAACGCATTGATCCTCATAGTTAATGTGAGATAAGAAATATTGTATTATACAACATATTCCAAAGCACTAAAAATCAATTCCCCATTATTGTTATCCATATATGCAAGCACATATACAAAAGAGATTCAAGCGCATAAATACCAAGAAATTAAACATCCTTAATGGTGATGAATCTTGAATATTCCCAACTCAAGGCAACACAAATAACATAGCTTTATGTTGTGTTCCACTATTCCACCCTCACAAACATTAGATAGTTGAGGATAACATTGGAATTCTATTAGCCCACTGGGATAGGTCCGAACGATGGAAATATCGCACCACAAGGTGTTCAACTAACTAATGTTAAGGATTGCCTAGGTTTGAAACTCAATTAGTCCATTTTATGTGGTCTTCGTTGTAGCGTCGAGTTCAAGTTTATAACATCAATTTCTTCTAAATTAAACCTTAGTCTCCTTTGTGGAAGACACTGGTGTTTACCTTTCCTCTTGATTTGAAAAGAAAAATGTTGAAGCTCTACAAACATAACAATAACAGTTGACACTTAAAATATTGACATCTCAAATTCAAACTTTCATAATTGATACTTAAAAAAAGTGACATCTCAAATTCAAACTCCCACACATTCAAATTTTCAGAATTGATACTTTAAAAAATGGCATTTTGAATTCAAACTCCCATAAACCAATGTTCAAAAATGGTAAGAGAAGTGGAGAGCAAGGATTACTTGAAAAGTGGAAATTCCCACATTCAAAATTTCAAAAACAGTAAGAGACGTGGAGAGGTAGGATATCATGAAAAGCAGATAAAGGGGATATGTTGAAAAGTGATTGAATATTTTAATGGAGATCCACTCCTATAATGATAAAGGAGGAACAAAATGTATATGTATGATTGAATTTGAATGGGAAATTTTTGTTGCTCACATACTCCTTGGTCAATTTCAAAGTCCATCTTTTTTTATGGAAGCATTTCCTGTATATTTGTCATTGTGTCCCTTTGTATCTATGTTTGTCTTTGTGTGTCTATTTTGTGTATGTCTTTGTGTCGTGTGTTGTCTATTTGCTTATGATAAAGGATTTAAATGTGAATTTGATTCAAGAGAAGCATAAACTAATGAATATTGAAGGATGATGATACTGTCATTTTAGGTATAGGTATATCTTTTTAATAGATGGGTTTCCCATCTTTATTAATTAGCAACATTGTATTTTATTTTTCCATGAATTTCAATCATGAGTATGATGTTGTTCTTGCACGATTAGGTTGCTCATGATGATTATGTTTTTCTTTCTATATATGATACCTTGAATACTCATGTGCGCCTATGATCCACCAAACATGTGGAAAAAAATTCAATGTGAGTGACGAGAACATAAACCTGAAGAGAACTACTGCAATATCCCAAGCCCATGTATGTCTCCATATATATTTTAATGAATTGTCATTATTTTGTTTTTAATCTTTTTCTTGTCTTTTTATTAACAAATATTGTTCAATTGTAACTTTGGGTCAATTTAAAATAGACTTAAGACCCCAAGGTGTTGTAATCAATTGCAGAGATCACAAAAATTACTTCACATGATTGTGATTTCAAATTTCCATAGAATATTTGCTACAAAATCTAGAAAACTCATCGGGGAGT
>LPNX010683660.1:349725-489864 GCA_001517045.1 Pseudotsuga menziesii | reverse complement strand
CCCCATGAAATCGTTTTGTCAATCTCAAGATCCAACACTTCCCTCTGTCTAGTGACCCTGATGTGTTGTGGATAAGCAGGTAATATCCCAAAAGCTAGGCTAGTTGTGATCGCAGGAGTGCATCCTTTATTAGCAAAAATAAAGTTATTTCTAGCTAGACATACCACCCATATTACCAATAAAGGGAGTGTTGTCGTCGATTCTTGTGTTTCTGTCCTCCTCCAATTTTCCCAAGCCTGGAGTATCGAGATTCCATCCCAAATGCAAAGGGAGCCCAATACATTAGAGCGTTCCTTCCACACTTCTTTAATAAATGGATAGTGCAGGAAAAGATGAATAATAGACTCACCCGCAGCCTTACAAAGAGTACACCAACCAAGCCCCTGGAGACACTTTTTCTACAAATTGTCCTAGGTAGGTGCCTTGTTTTCCAATACACACCACATAAAATTTCTGGTTTTAGGTGGCCTTTCCATTTTCCATAGAGTCTTCCACCACCAAGGAAAAGATGAATAATAGACTCACCCGCAGCCTTACAAAGAGTACACCAACCAGGCCCCTAGAGACACCTTTTCTACAAATTGTCCTAGGTAGGTGCCTTGTTTTCCAGTACACACCACATAAAATTTCCGGTTTTAGGTGGCCTTTCAATTTTCCACAGAGTCTGCCACCACCAAACCACAGCCCTTTGAAAACCATGAGCACTGAGTTTTATATACCCCGCCTTTGGTGTATATCTCCCACCTAGATCCACATCCCAGATGAGAACATCCTCCCTGTCCCGAAGCTTAATCTGTGCTTGGATCAGAGCACCAATAAAAAGTTCCATATCCCTTTTCGCCGGCTCAAGTAATTCCAAATCCATTGTTGATTTCCAGTTTTGGTTCCACTGGTTCTCCTGTATAGGTGCAGTTAATTGGGAGAGGTATACAATACCTTTTAGTCTCAGCTCCTCCACCGTTTGATCAGGAAACCTGTGTTGTATTGTGAACCTGGCCCATGGGTCCTCGCCAACCCTTATTTTCCTCCCATTCCCCACGTACAATGCAAGACTAGATTCAATCACATCAATAGACTTTACCACATCCTTCCAAATAACCGATCCACCAGCATGTGTCTTCAAAGGGCTCTGAACCCAGTCTTCCACATAAACATGGGAAATATACTTCTGAATCATAACCTGTGTCCACAAGCTTTCAGTCTTTAAGAGTTTCCATCCCCCCTTGGCTTCCAGTGACTTAGCAAACAAAAATATATTTTTGAGGCCCCAGCCTCCCAATCCTTTCGAGACAACAATCCTCTCCCATAGAACCCATGGGGTCACTAGCGCCTCCTTTTTTCCACTCCATAGAAAACAAAAACAAGTTCTGTGAGCTGCTTCTAATATGCCTTTTGGAATCCAGGCTAGTGACATCTAGTAGACTAGAATTGCTTCCAATACTACTTTAACCAACACTGGTCTGCCGACCCTAGATAGACATTTATGGCTCCAGAGTTTTAAACGCTTTTCCATCTTGTCCAACAACCATTTCCAGTCCCGCTTCTGATAATCATTAGGTTTTAAATGAAACCCTAGGTATTTCAGTCCTCCATCAAATCCTCCCAGCCTGTAAAGGAAAATCCTAGCAAAAACCTGTATCTCATCATCGCTCAACATGTGGGTAGATAGTGTAGATTTCCCAGAGTTTATTTCCATCCTCGTGGCTTTAGAAAATAGCTCCAAAATATCAGAAAGAGTATTTAGGTCTATGGTAGATCCATAACAGAAGATAAGGACGTCATCCACAAATAGAAGATGAGTCAATTGCAGCTGCTGAGAGATCTGAATACCTTTTAAAGTTCCCAGTCTTTTATCCTCCCTAAGAGTCCTGCTCAAACCTTCAGCCACTAACAAAAAGAGTAGTGGGGACAGAGGGCATCCCTGCCTCAACCATCTTTCAACATGAAAAAAGGGGATGCAACACCATTAATTAGGACCACAAAAGACACAGTTGTGATGCAACTCATAATCCACCAAATAAAAGCAATTCCAAAACCAAGGTGTGTTAGCAACATACGTAAGTAAAGCCAACTTAACTTGTCATAAGCTTTGGAGAGATCTATTTTTAGGATATCCCCCTTGATATTTTTTGTTTTCATACTGTGGAGACCTTCCTAGGATACCCCAATGGCTTCATGGATCTGTCTCCCCTCCAAAAACCCATATAGTTCTTCAGTGGTGTGTTCAGACAAAATCCCTTTGAGTATTTTCGCAATCACCTTAGAAACCACTTTGTAGATACAATTGTAGAGTGAAATGGGTCTAAAATCATTCAGAGAAATAGGGTTGTCAACTTTTGGAATCAGAGCAATAAAAGTCGAGTTGAAACTAGCTGAAATCCTTCCAGTGATTCTAGTGTCCTCCACCACCTTCAATAAATCACCTGCCAATATTTCATAAAGTTCCAGGAAAAATTCAATCATCCATCCATCAGGGCCCGAGCTCTTATCCTTCTGAAAGCTATGGAGGACTTCCTTTAGTTCACCTTCAATGACTTCCTCCATCAAGGATAAATTATCATCCTCCTCCACAAAACAAGGGAAAACCTGAGCAATACGAATGACTTTGGCTAAAGATGCTTGAGAAGGTGCTTTAAACAAATGCTTGAAATGTTCCACCCCAGTACTGGCCATTCCATCAAAGGTGTCATGGTTTGTTCCCTGTTCATCTAGTAAGCTCCAAACATTATTGGCAGCTTTTCTCCCTATGGCATATGCATGAAATTATTTTGTGTTTTCATCCCCACAATCCAACCAGATCACCCTACTCTTCAATCTCCACGTCTCTTCCCTTTCCAAGAGTAGAATATTTCTTCTCCATTCCAATTTGATCAACAAGTCTTTGTCTAGTTGATTCATCAACCCCCCCCTTCCTTTTCAAGGATCTTAGAGAGTTCCTTTTCAATAAGATTCAATTCATTGTCCTCCCTTCTTTTCTTGTCCATAGACCAAGCCTTAATAGCATCCTTTAAATTCCGTAAATTTGAAGCAAACTGAAATGCAACAGTAACTATGTTGCCAAGATCATAAGGAATCCATTTGTTGGATATCGAAGAGAGGAAAGTCTTGTCTTTCAATCAAGTCTTGTTGAATTTTAAGGGACTTGGAGGTTTAACAGGACCATTCTTAAATTCTAGAAAAAATTGAAGAGTGATTAGAATTACCTCCACACCCCACCCATTGTTTGATATAATGATGTCCGTCCACAACCTTTTCTGTCACCAGGAAACAATCCAATCTCTTGGCCACTCTCCCCTCCCCGCATTTGTTTTTTTTCCAAGTAGGTTTGAGCTTGATGGGTTCAATATCCAACCAGTTTCTGAGTGAAATAATCCATCAACAAATCAACACGAGCATGAGGCCCCCAAACCTTAGCCTGCCCCAGAGAAAAAATTAAGTCTCCACCAATAATCACCAAATTGCCCCTCAATAGTTAGTTGTTAAATAGGTTATCCCAGAAGGGGATCCTATTCAGATACGAGCCATAGACATTAAAAACAGAAAAAATGTCCACATGTTCCAGAGCCTTAAAATTCATGCCCAGAATCGACTCCATACCCCATATGTTCAGAACCTTAATATTTCTGACCTTCCATGCAATAGCCAGTTCCCCAGAGCGACCTCTAACATCTAGAGTCTCAAATTTCCATCCATTAAACCAACTTTCCAATCTACATTTAACCACATCATGGTGTTCTAAATCCACCACCCTCCTAAGTGTTGATCTTTTATGGGGACCAGCAAGACCCCGACAATTTAGAGACATAAGCTTCATATACGACCCTTCTTCTGGGCATGCATTGCTCTAAGCGCCCTTTCAATAGATTGTTGTTTACCATCCAAAAAATCCTTTTTTGCTTTTGACTGTGCCTTAGCAATGAAATATTTCTTTCCCCTCCCCTTGGGGGGCTCAATAGTGGCTTTCGCGAAACCCGCCAAAGCCACCTTGGTGTAAGACCGAAGAAAATAACCCGAATCAGTTGAATCGGGTGGGGAACAAGGGGAGAGAACCTCGTCCTCAATTGGTTCCGTGATCAAGACCTGAGGGGACTCCCCTCGTAATGCAGCAGAGTTGGGTGAAGAAAAATCCATAAGTTGAGTAGATAGAGTCCAATTTTTTAACCCTTCTACCCAATCAAGCCCAGACACATTCAAATTTTTTGTAAATAAATTTATAAACGGGGTAAGAATAAAAGAAGAGATACCCAGAAGAGGAACCACAGTCAGGAAAGGTTCACCCACATTTCTGACCACCTCTACCATAGGAAGCGTCTTCGTAGGCTCTTCCTCATGACCGCTTCCATCCGCTTCCTTGCTCGTCGGTTTCATTGGTTTTTTCAGTGGTGACGGCGGATCTGTGCATCCCCCGTCCACCCCAAACCTCTTAAAACCACGAAGCTTTTTGCGACCATTTAATGTGCGAACCGACAAGCTACAATCAACCGCAGGATGTTCGTAAGCATGACACCTCCTGCATAAAAAAGGTACATTCTCATAGTCCAAGATCTGTTTAATGTGATACAAACCCCAACTCAGCATCAAATCTCCAGCTAACCCTTCCTTGATGTTGATACTAATTAGTATTCTTGCAACCCTTTTCAGCTTCGTTTCCTTAAAAGAAAGATCTTCTTCCAGGAAGGTCCCCAGAATATTATCGATGTTAATGAAATGATCTTCAGACCAATAATGAAGCGACAAACCTGGAAGTCTCACCCAAAGAGGCACAATGTCCACCCTCTCCCTGCTTGCTTCAAAAAGGGGATGCCATCGTTTTAAAAATACAAGTGTATGTTCCAACGACCAATTCTGATTGAGAACCCATTGTAAGTACTCCTGGATTTGGAAATTGAAAGCAAACCAGCCACGAGTTAAACCTTCCACTTCTGAAGCCGCCCCCAATGTCTCCTTCCAGCAATCTTCAGCCTAATTTACCACTTTCCACACAGAGAAGGTTCGACCCAAAAACCACCCCACCAGCATAAAATTGGCCATCTGCTCAACCCGTTCCCAACCTATATCCTCACCCAGTGCATAATTAATACTAGGCTTCTTCTTGACCCAATTCTTGCGTCGTTTGTGAGTGCCTCTGCTGTCGTCTCTTCCATCCGCCTCACTATTGGATCCCAGTGCAAAAAAAAACCTTCAATGGCGAACTAGGGCATCCACGCTGTTTCGACAAGCCAATAGATCTAGCCACGAACCCTGGATTCTCCACCCTCATCCTAGAACCCTCATAAAAATCCACTGGGATACCAACACCCCACCTTTCCCTAGCTGCAATCGGCCCCGTGAAACCACTGTCGTCTACTATCATCCACCTCCCATCCATCATTGATGAAACCACCAAACCTTGACACCCCGGACCAAAACCTCCAGGACCATCTCTCGTGAAAACCGAAGATACCTTCGGAAGGTGAAACGACGACGTCGAGGACAAAAGCAAAGCGGACGGTGAGAAACCCTCCTCTCTAGCCACCAGTGAGGGTAAAACCATAGAGAATCCCTCCACCCAAGAATGCGGTGTAGCTTCCACCTCATCTAACAAACAACCACCTATCTCATGCCAGAAAATCCCATCCTCCAGGTGTTCAAAACTTTCACTAAATTATAAAACATTGTAAAATATTGGCGAATCTTCACAATTTTTTTGATAAAGTATAATACCATATATAGTAATACAAAACATATACACGAATTACTAAATAGGAGATCAATCTAAATAAATCATAACATAACAAGCCCTCTTTTAGTGGTAGTTTGTTACCTCACTCTAACTATCACAATACATAGAAATTCACCATGCTCTAGCCTATATTATTGAAAAGCAACAATGAAATTTTTCATCACCATGAGAAATAGAATCAATGTTAATACAAGGGCACATTAACACCTCGATCCTCATTTAGCTCTCCATGCTATTACAAGGGCCCACCAACATCTCTTTTATGCACACGCCTTACCAAATTAGAGGATTAAAAACTCTAAACGTGTATTGTTTATTTCAATGCACTTGGAATTATTTTAAAAAATAATTGCCACTCTATATGGAATGTAAGCAAATGTGTGTTCCAAGTTGGTCAACAAATGTTTATTGAACCACATAGTATCCACATGCTTCCAAACCTTATTAAAACCCACACCTGCTATGCATGATATATTTGCATGCAAAAATAGCTATTATGGTTATTATTGTGCTAGTGAAAATAAAACATGGCCAATGTTGGATGAAATAGGTTCAACATTTTTTGTCGGGAGGAATGAAGGCTAATCCACCAATAGATCTCATGGAGACACAGTCTTATTTTCGAGCTTCAATATATGACTCTAAAGTGACATAACCTAAGATGCTTCCAATTGTGTCATGTCACATTGTGTCTGTCATAGGCTAACTTGCTTCAATACAACCAAGAAACTACACCTGATGACCTTGGACCAAGAGCTTCATAATTTTAAGAAAAGGGGAGGATGAAATATAGCATCTCACCTAAATAAATAGCTTCCATGTTCCAATAAACTGAGTGTTTGCTTTCCACATTTTAATCTTTTGTTTTATGCTTAGTAATTTTGAGGATTTGTTTAACGCCTATTCATTTCTCGAGCTAAGGGGTAGAAAATAAGACAAAATATCATTGTGAGAATGATGACCAATGTAACTTGAGAGGCTATGTATTGGTCCATTTGATTAATAAAAAGTAGGATTTTCTATGTTTATTGATGGCTTACTATACTCTATTTTTAATATTCAATTCGTTAATGTTTAGTTGACTCTATACATAATTTTCAGATGTATCGAGAACAAAGTATTGGTACTTGTTCCCACAGATCCTTTAGTAGTGCTAAGACTTTGTCTACAGTGTTTTGGGTACTTGAGAATTGCAGCAGTTGAGCATACCAACACATAACTTTTAAATGAAAATTTTAAAGACCTTTTACTTGAGATATACATTTACCCTTTAAAAGGTTTATTTGAGAATTATGGTTTAAAATGTAGGCATCCCAACACATCACTTTTCATAAGCTTTTGTATTGATAAGTTTTTTTTAAACTCTAATCTTAAATGTTGGCATATAATTAGATTTGGAATTTCAAATCTTTTTTTGTCATTTAAAAAAATTATGATGCCTCTTGTGGCTTTATAGATGTGAGGTTAAGATGGACCTACATTAATGAATAAGTAGGTGAAATGGATACTTCATTGGATTTAGAACATTATCTTCATTATACATTTCCTTTCCCTTAAAAGTGTAAGTGGTGGTGAGGGCATAGAGGGCCAAATTTAGAGCCACCAAATTGTGCTTGTGTGGTTTTTGGATAGTACCTACAATCCAATGGCATGAATTGACAAGGTTTTTCGGCATGTAATGGAAACCAAAAGCCCATAAGAATAAGAATGAAGCACTCACACATTCACCTAAAAATCTCATTCAAAAAATAAATCAACGAGTCATGTAATGTAATTAAAAAACCTTCAAAGAAAACTTATAACATTGACAACAAAGTGCGAGACAAGGTTCTTGTCTAGACAATGGCTTTATTACCTAGTTAAATTCCTAACATGTTCATATCAATTGCTACATGCCTTGATCTTTTAACACTAAAGGAAATTTCATCTAGGCTAAAAATGCAAATATGTATCATATAATTACGATAATGATCCTCCAAAAGTTTGTCCATTATGATTACAAAGCCCCAAAATGCAAAAGAGATTTCATTAATACAAACTTGTAAAATGCAGGTTCAAATTTCTTGAGATTGAGCATAACCCCAAGATATCATAGTATAGGTGAATCCATAAGCTGATAGAGT
The DNA here is from genome assembly GCA_001517045.1 of Pseudotsuga menziesii. Classification (NCBI taxonomy): domain Eukaryota; kingdom Viridiplantae; phylum Streptophyta; class Pinopsida; order Pinales; family Pinaceae; genus Pseudotsuga; species Pseudotsuga menziesii. Next base: position 482,019 of record LPNX010683660.1, on the reverse strand, counting down.
TCTTGTTCTTCAAGTGCATTGTTCATCCTCGTTTAAGTAAAAGTTAGAGCACTTAGTCTTTCTAGTTGCCAATCTTTTTTTATAGCCTCATCTTGTTGCTTCTAAAAAATATCCTATCATCTCTTTGTGCATTCAAAAGAAAACATAAAATATTGTTGTTCATTGATCACCGAATTTCAAATTTAAATTCTCTACCATTTACCAAATAAATATTTTAAAAAATCATATTTATAACAATGTTAAAATAAAAAACAAAATAATAAAAATCAATGTTAAATCAAATATATTAACTCATAAATGACATACCACTATATCCCCATACCTCCAACGCATTTAATACAAAAACAACTTAAACAAAACCAACAAATAAATTAATAATAAGATTGTGAAAGACAGCTACAAAACCAACAAATAAATTAATAATAAGATTGTGAAAAACAGCTGCAATACAACTAATAATTTTCATTTGTGATTAAAGCCTTTGGACGTCAAATTGATGATTGAACTATTTTCCTTCCCGTAATTTTTGTTAGGTTTCAAATTTTTGATGAGCAGTCAAATACATTTAAAAATATTATGTAGAATTTGATGAGCAGTCAATTACTATTAAAGGCATGAAAAAATATTTTGCGGATTGTCAAATTCCAATGTGAACGTGGCTCCTTCAAGGTTGAGTTGGCCTTCTATGAACGCTTTAATTATGACACCAATCACTAGATCAGACCATATGTATATTCAAAGATAATTTTTTTGAAAGAATGATTGATGGAGCTCTTTCTTTCTTATTTTACCATAACCAGCCCGGTATTACATGGAATAATTTTATGTACCCTTTCTATTAATAGAGTGATTGATGGAGCTCTTTCTTTCTTATTTTACCATAACCAGCCCGGTATTACATGGAATAATTTTATGTACCCTTTCTATTAATAGAGTGATTGATGGAGCTCTTTCTTTCTTCTTGAGATGTAGATTCTGTCTTCATGTGCTTCCTCTGAAAAAGCCAGGGCAATAATTTTATGTACCCTTTCTATTAATAGAGTGATTGATGGAGCTCTTTCTTTCTTCTTGAGATGTAGATTATGTCTTCCTGTGCTTCCTCTGAAAAAGCCAGGGCAATCATGTAAGATCATCAACTACAGGAAAATCTCCCTAAGGAAAGCTTCCCCACTATGGTCGATTTCCTTCTCATAATGGCTTCCAGCTTTTTGTTCAGAAGTCAATTCTACCTAACTTGCATTGCTTTTTGTTCAGAAGTCAATGACTACGAGTGATCATGGCTGCACTTGTTGGGGTGGTGTTTCACATTCAACGCAAAACACCACCAACCCGAATTCTTAATTTACAAAGCAATACAAGCAGTTTATATGTGCACCGTGCCAGATTGTTGTATAACCAGGGATGTTCCAGTGAAGCACTGCATATTTCGCATAATCGTGTAGGATTCATTGCTCATATGTTGATCTCTTGAAGGGATGCATTCAGAAGAAAGCCTTATCAGAGGACATAGGAACCCACGCTCAAATCAATAAGCTTAAGTTTGGATTTACAAGAGATGGAGCTTATGATTGGAGCTTATGCAAAACATGGGCATGTTGAGGAGGCATTGTGGCTATTCTCCAAATGTAACAAACAGACAGTCAACATAATCAGTTCACCTTTGCCAATGTTCTGTCAGCATGAAAATCCGTGAAGAAATAATAAGACAAGGATTTCCGTCTAATGTCTTTGTGATGACAGCCCTTATAGGTATGTATGCACAACGTGGGAGCCTAGACAAAGCGCGTGAACTGTTTGATAAAATGCACAGGCAGGATCTGGTCTCGTGGAATGCAATGATTGCAGGATATGTGCAGAATGGATTTGTTGATAAGGCCATACATCTCTTTAAGAAAACGCTTGAACAAAATATGGTTTCATGGAATGCAATGATTGCAGGATTTGGGCAGAATGGGCTTGTTGATGAGGCCCTGAAACTCTTAAAGGGAATGCCTGAACGAAGCGTGGCCTCATGGAATGCAATGATTGCTGGATGTTCGCAGAATGGACTTGTCACAGAGGCCCTGAAGTTCTTTCAAAAGATGCCAGAAAGAAATTTACTTTCCTGGACAACGATGATTTCAGGACTTACACAGAGTGGACTTGTGGATGAGGCCCCCAAAGATTTTAAGGAAACGCCTCAACAGAATGTGGTCTCAAGGAATGCAATAACTGCAGGATTTGCACAGAATGGGAACAGTGAGGAGGCCCTGAAGGCTGAAAGTTTTTCAACAATTGCAATTAGCAGGTGTGGAGCCAAATTCAAAAATGTTTGCTACTATTCTCCCATCATATGCCAACCTCGGGGAAATCCATGAAACAATAATTAAAAGTGGACTTCAGAATGATATTATTATGGTAAATGCCCTGATAGACATGTATGCAAAATGTGGGAGCGTTAGTAAGGAGCGTTAGTAAGGCACGTGAATTATCTGACAACATGCATGAACAAGATGTTGTCTCCTGGACAGCGCTGATTGAAGGATATGCCATGCATGGTTGTGGTAAAGAGGCCCTCGAGCTCTTTGAACAAATGACATCCTCTGGTATGAGCCAAATGATGTCACTTTGGTTTGTGTTTTGTCAGCATGCAGCCATGCAGATCTAGCGAAGGAGGACTACCAATACTTCAATTGCATGAGTGAATATCACATCAAACCCACAATAGATCATCATAGCTGCATGGTTGACCTTCTTGGGCGTGCTGAATTGTTGGATGAAGCACAAAACTTCATCATTAGAATGCCAATAAAACCGGATGCTGCTGTTTGGAGTAGTTTGCTTGGTACTTGTATAATCCATAACTTTTTAGATCTGGGAGAATGGGTGGCAGAACGGTTTTTAGAGTTGGACTCTAAATTTGCTGCACCTTATCTACTTCTCTCAAATTTATATGCTGCAGCTGGCAGGTGGGATGACATTGGAAAGCTATGGAATATGATGAAAGATAGGGATATAAAAAAGACACCTGGATGCAGTTGGATTAAGGTCAATAAACAGGTTCGTACATTCCTTGCATGAGATGGGTTTTGCCCACAAATGGAAAAAATGCATATGGACATGGAGAGAATGAGCCACAACACGAAGGTGGCAGAGTATCTTCCTAGTGCAAGTCTTGTGCTGAATAATGCAGACAAGAAGGGAAAAGAACAAAATATTTGCCATCATTACAAGAATCTGGAAACTGCTCAGTGGTTAATAAATAGCCCTCTATGGAAGAGCCGTTTAATTCATCAAAAGCTTCTAAGTGTGTTGTGAGTCTTGTGACCCATTCAGCTACTAAATTTGTGTACCAGAGTTTTGCATGGGAAGTCATTCTAAAGAATGCTAACTGTTACCCTCAATGCAAGAATGGGTGCTACTAAATATGTAGATAAATCCTGATACTAAATGGAGCAAGCTATCGCAAGGCTTGCATTAGAACCAGCTCATGCACATTGCTATACATGAGTGCTCAGGCACAAGTTTTTTTTTTATTCGTAGAATAAATGTTAGGAATAATATTTTATGTTAGTTTCACCCATCAGAGATATCCAGAGGGCATAACATATTCATAAGCATTATAGTTCGAGCCCGAGGGAACATGCAGGAATATCAGGGAGCTCAGAAATCAATCTTGAATTATCTAGGGCAAACTCAATAAATCATCGTCGATAAATTATTGAAATTTACCAAAATCAACTACCTTTTGTCTTATATTTTCATTCTACATTGTTTTTTCATTAGTGTTCCATAAACATGGTTTTGTAAATCCAGCTTTTCAAAATACCAAGCTCACATCTATTGGGATGACAACATGTGGATGTTTGCCAAACTCACCCATGGCAATAGTTCTGAAATGTTGTGCTACAGACTTTTCATCTAGTGTTTTTCTCCTATGCTAAATAGTATTTACTAGTGTCCTTCTTCTTATTGTCTTCAGAAGTCTAAGTCTAAGCCTCTGTCGATGTCTAAGTACTTCCGAGACAAGCTTAGAGTTGCTGAGAATGCCTCTGTTGCTGAGAGGGAGTGTAATTTCAGAGCAGCATTGAGAGCCATTCTACGAGAGAATGGAGGAACCTGGTCAGTTATCAAGAGTTGATCAACATAATTCAGTCTGGGATTGACGCTCGGCCTGGGGCTGAGAGCCATTCTTTAAGAATGGAGGCACTTGGTCAGTTACCAAGATGTTTGTAGCTGCGAGACCCATTCTCAAGGAGGATGGTACCCTAGTTAGTTAACTAGGGTAGAGTAAGACCTAGAAGGCACCCTAGGGTCCCTAGTAGTCTCCTGGGGTTCTTGGTCTGCGACCAAGTAGGTTGATGCCATGCAAAGTCCCTAACATATATATGATTAGGGCCCCAATATGTCTCTAGGGTATTATGGTCTACGACCAGACAGTTTCTTGGAGACAATGTCCAGACAGATTTTGCAGGTTGAGACAGAGACTTCTTGGTCTAGGACCAGGCTGATTCTTGGTCTTGGACCAAGCAGTTCCTGCAGGAGCATTCCTGGTCAATTAACCAGGTGGATCTTGGTCAAGTTGACCAAGATGATGAAGTGTGATGTCCTCTCTCCTAATCAGTTATTGCTAGGTTGTTTCTCAAGGGATTGGCTACCCCTTGATGATATCACTAGCAACTAACCCTTAGGAGTAGTCTTGAGGACCAAAGGATCACATTTTCCAGTTTGGATCTTTTCCTTTTACTGTGATGATAAAATATATGAAACAATGTACCTTGAGAGAGAGAAAAGATTAAAGTACTTGGTCTTTTGGGTAAATTGCGTTGTTTATCCACCTTTATGGTACACCTTGGTCTTGTGGGTATGAGGATTACCTTGTCTTCTTTTATTGTAACCACCTTTGGTTGACTTATGGTCCTTTACCTTTTACTTGGTCCTAGTGTCCTTATGGTGGGTACCTTTCGTATGTTAATTTTTATCTTATGGTTTTTACTTTTAGACCATTAATACTTTATGGTTTTTATTTTTTGGACCATTGCTACCCTATCCTAAGTCAACTTAATTTACCGTTTTTATTTTTTGGACCATTGGTCAAATTAATTTTATGGTTTTATTTTGTAAGACCATTGGACCATTTTATTTTATGGTTTTTATTTTACCATTGGACCTTTGGTACCTATTCTAAGTCAACCTAATTTTTATTTTTTGTTTTATTGATATTCACCTTAAACGCTAGGGTTGAAGAACCCTTCTAGATTTCTTTCCAAGTTATAAAAGCAAGTTTTATCCTTCATTGTGATCATCCATCAAGACATATTTCGGCTGTACCTGTGGTTGACGTCTAACTCTTTTATGCTGCTACTGGGGTTTTACTACCTTATTTTTGGGTTTCCAGATCTCTTCCTTTCGTGTTAAGGGTTGTTAATTGTTGTTGTCTCAATCGTGAGTCTCTAGTTCAGCATGGACTATGTGTCTCCTAGCGTGACCGTGAGTCTCTTGTTCAGCGTGGACTGTGTATCTCCTAGCATGACAGTGAGTCTCTTGTTCAGCATGGACTATGTGTCTTTCAATGTGGATTGTGTGTCTCCCTGCGTGACCATGAGTCTCTTGTTCAACGTGGACTGTGAGTCTTTCAGCATGGACTGTGTGTCTCCTAGCATGACTGAGAGTCTCTAGTTCAGCATGGACTGCGTCTTTTAGCGTGATTGTGTGACTGTGCCCAGCGCGACTGTGTGTCCACCTGACAGCGTGACTGTGTATCCACCCGCCCAGTGTGAGTCCTGTGTACCTGCTCAGTGTGACTGTTTTTCCACCTGCCAACGTGACTGTGTCTACTTGCTTAGCTTGATTGTTTGTCCACCCGCCAGTGTGATTGTGTCTCTCTCAAGGTACATCATTTGTTCACCTAGGTGACTTGTCCCTTCGATGACAAGATCATAACCTAAAAGTGTCTGAGTATAAGGCTGATCTAAAACAATCCTAGATTAGTATTGTTGTTGTTCTTTATTGTTGTTATTTCATGTACATTATTATTGTTTTATCAGTTATAATATTGTTACTATACATGGCATTTGGAAAATCGTCTCAAGGACAAACTTTAACGCAGTGACCAGTGGAGTGTTAAAGTTGAAAGAGATGAAAATTATGTTTGAAGGTATTGCAGCAGCACTGTTCTGGATCTAACCTTGTTGTTTTAGTACTGTTTATGCATTAAAGTATAAAAGTTCAATTGCATATATTAAACCCTGACCTAACGCAAAACCTTAATACCAAGCAGGTTGATGCCATGGCAAAGTCCCTAACATATGGTCAGGGCCACTATATGCCTTTAGGGTTCCTGGTATGGGACTAGGCAGTTTCTTGGTATGGGACCAAGCAGATCCTACAGGTTGAGGCAGAGACATTCCTGATCTGGGACCAAGCAGATTCTTGGTCTAGGACTAAGCAGATTCTTGGTCTGGTACCAAACAGTTCCTGTAGGTACATTCCTTATTAGTTAACCAGGTGGATCTTGGTCAAGTTGACCATGGTGATGATGTGTGATGTCTTCTCTCCTAATCAGCTATTGCTAGGTTGTTTCTCAAGGGATTGGCCATCCCTTGATGATGCCACTAGCACTTAACCCTTAGGAGCAGTATTGAGGACCAGAGGATGACATCATCTAGTTTGAATTTTCTCCTAATACAGTGATGATTAAAATATATGGAACACACAGGACAATACACCTTGAGAGAGAGAAAAGATTAAAGTCCTTGGTCTTGTTGGTCTGTGGGCAAAAGGGTTTGTTTCCCCACCTTTGTGGTACACCTTGGTCTTGTGGGTATGGGGGTTGCCTTACCACCTTGTTGTGACCCTTTTAGTTGACTTATGGTCCTTTATCTACCTTTTGGTCCTAGCGCCCTTATTGTGTGTGGTACAGTGACCACCTTTTCTTTGATGACTTAACCTTTATTTTTATTTTTTTATTTTTGTGTGACCATATGACCTTTGGTACCCTACTCTAAATCAACTCAACTTTATTTTTATGTTTTATTATGGCAACCATCCTAAAATCTAGGGTTTCCTAAGTGACCCTTCTAGAAGGCTTGTCAAGATTATAAATTAAGTTCATAACTTCATTCTTGTGAGCATCTTGGCATGAAAGAAGTATAGATTTGATCCTCGCTGATTTATGATTGATGCCTAGCATTACTGCTGCTGTACAATGGACGTTTTTGGGTCTTTGTTGCTCCTTTCTCCTTGTGGAATGAGATGTGACTGTGTTGTCCCTCCTTGGGCTGATCTGTGACTATTTAGGCTTTTCGTTACTGTGTTTGTGATCTCTCTAGTGGCCATGCCCATCCCTGTGGGCTATTAGCTTGGGAGTTTCTCCTGTGGGGTTGCTAAACCTGAATTGTGACCTCTCCAATCTAGGTCGTGATTGCTAATACTGTGACTATTGTGAGTTGACTAAAGCAGGTCGTGACTGTCTTATGCCTCTTGAGGTTGGGTTGTGACCTACTGATAACCTTCTAAGGTTGATTTGTGATTGTAGGTGACCTCTTCTGCTAGGTCGTTGGATGAGGTGTCTTTTCTCTACTGAGTCGTGGATTGTTTGACATTTCCTTGTGCTAGTCCTTGATCCTTTGCGGGTCTATAAACTGGGCGCCACCCTCTCGAGCAAGTCGTGATTTTTTCTTAGACTGCTAAAGGCTGGAAGTGATCTATTTGGGGGTTGTTGGAGCGCCCTACTCTGGGTCGTGACCTATTTCGTTACTGCAGACCTGGCCTGTGGTTTGATTGTATGCCCCAGACTCAAACTGTGACTTGTTTGAGTGCCCTAGACTAGGATGTGACCTATTTGGATACTACAGGCCAAGCTCGTGACTTGCTATTTGCTTCAGATTCAAACCGTGACCTTTATTTAAGTGGGACAAGACCTTTGACTATTATGTGTGGACTGTTTTCAATTATGATCTGCTGCTAGGGTCTTCCCTCTTGGTGACTGGGATATCTTGTCAGCACTGTATGTTTCCGACCTAAACCTACAACACTCTAACCCTCTCCCTCTCAAGGTATGTCTTCTGGCAGCTTGTCCTTACAGTGACAAGAGTTGTTTCTAAAGATGTTTGAGTATAAGGCAGATCCAAACCAGATCTAAACTAGCATTTCTATTATTTATTAATTGTTGTTCATTAGTTTATTTTTTATTGTACTATTGTTATTGTTTATGTTTTGTACATTGCAATCGATAAATCATCTCAAGGACAAACTTTAACACAATGACCATTGGAGTGTTAAAGTTGAAAGAGATGAAAATTATTTTTGAATTTATTACAACAGTACTTTTTTGGATTTAGCTTTGTTTTACTTTTGTTTTATGCATTAAACTATAAATTTTTAATCTTTCTTCTATCAAACCCTAACCTAACCCTAAATTTTAACATGGTATCAGAGCTTAGGTTGTAGCTAACTCTGTTTTGCAGGCTAACAAAAACTACATAGATCCTAAGGTAAGGGTTGCACTGTATTCAACTTGATTGTCGAAGCTCGTTTGACAAAATTCATCAAATTGACAGCCAGGGTTTGAAGATGGCTACTCCTTCAATCAAATTAGAAGATAGGCTTGAAGGTGCCTCAAACTTTAATGCATGGAAGGCTAGGTTCTAAATATCCTAGAAGAGAGTGATTTGGATGACTTAGTTGCTAGAGTTGTTGAAGGACCCACTACAACTCAAGGAAGAGTAACATTCAAGAAGAAGCAAGCCAAGCCAGAGAGAGTCATCTTTGACTCACTTAAAGACAATTGATGCCCGTAATAGATCCCTAATGCTTTGATGCTCTAGCTAATCTTTATGAGAAGAAATCCCCTACTCAGAGAACGGCTTTGAAGAAGCAACTTCGTTCACTGAAGATGCAGAAGGATGAGACAGTTGCTACCTTCTTCTCCAAGATCTCTCAAATAAGAGATCAACTCATGGTCATTGGAGATAAAGTATAATATGATGATCTTGTGTAAACAGTATTCGTTGGTCTTCTTGCAACTTGGTAGATATTCCCGGTTTCAGTAAATGGAAGAGAGGTTCAGCCAAATTTCGAAATATTGCGGCATGATTGTTTAGAAAAAGAAGGAAGGATCCAGAGTAGATCTAGGCCTCCACCTGAAAACTATCATGCTCTCACTGCCAAGGCAAGGAAAGGAAAGAATCTCCCTCAACACAAGGACACTGGTAAGGAACCTCAAGTTAAGTATTTTCATAAATCAAAGGTTAGGTGTACCGTGTTATAACTGTAGTAAGTTTGTTCATTATGCAAGGGATTGTAAGAAACCACCTAACAAGCATTGGCATAGAAAGAACCAACATACTTCAATTGCTACAAAAGAAGAACAACTTTAGCAAAAGAAATCAAGGGATGAGACCAAGGATCAAGAACAAGGAAAATAATACTACTTGGCTTCAACATTCACAAGTTCCATCTCCAACCTTTCAGATTCCTGGTAGATAGTGGAGCCACCAAGCACATGACTGGATTCAAGAAGGCCCTTGCAATTTACGAGGCCAAGAAGTTACATAAGAAAGTGGTACTTGGAAATGGAAGTACCTATGCCATTAAAGGAGTGAGTTCAACTGCTCTTCAGCTTGAATCAGGTATGTTGATTAATGTTGGGGAAATTTTATATGTCCTTGGTCTAAATAAGAATGTTATTTCAGTGACAGTCTTAGAAGACAAGGGGTTCTTTGTAGCCTTCTCAGAATGAAAGGCTTTGGTATGGCCTAAAGGTGGAAGTATGATCTCAGAAATTGTGATTGGAGTTCGTGAAGGTGACCTCTACAAGGTATCAGGACATGTTATTAAAGCTCTATATCCCTGTCGAGATTCAGAGATCAAGAGGGAGCCAATTGTGCTCCTCAATCCCCAACAAAGTGAGGTTGTGAAAAAAGAAGTAGAGATGTGATCTTCCATCACTCCAGAGAGTCTTCTAATTTCTCAGATATGGAAGCTTATGCGAATTCTCGTTTAGAGAAGCAAAGGGAGAAGGCCAAGAAGCCTACAGTTGATCTCATTGAGAAGCCTATTGAAAATCTTCAAGGATGCTCCAGTGGGAGCAACCAAACAACAGGTTTGGAAAGATGATATATGGAAAGTGTTTCTCAGCTATCAAAGGAAGTTAGTTATAACTTTCAAGAGGATTTATGAGATCATGCTTTGTGTTGATATTAAGAGTTGTTTGAAGCTCTCTAAAAATCTTGTATTTGGTGACAGGTCAGAACACATCGAGAAGAGTTATCACTACGTCAAGCACATGGTGCAGTATGTTCTGTCAAGAAGACAGGTTATCAATGTGTCTAGTATTGCTGAGAATGTCTCTCTTGCTGAGAGGGAGTGTTAAAGATAATGGAACTGCAAGACCCATTCTCAGAGAGAATGGTACCCTAGTCAGTTAACTAGGGCAGACTAAGACCCTAGAAGGTACCTTAGGGCCCCCAATAGTCTCTTGGGGTTCTTGGTCTAGGACCAAGTAGGTTGATGCCATGGCAAAGTCCCTAACATATGGTTAGGGCCCCAATATGCCTCTAGGGTTCCTAGTCTGGGACCAGGCATTTTCTTGGTCGTGGACCAAACAAATCCTATAGGTTGAGGCAGAGACATTCCTGGTCTAGGACCAGGCATATTCTTGGTTTGGGACCAAGGAGTTCTTGCAGGTACATTCCTGGTCGGTTAACCAAGTGGATCTTGGTCAAGTTGACCAAGATGATGATGTGTGATGTCCTCTCTCCTAATAGGTTGTTGCAAAGTTGTTTCTCAAGGGATTGGCCACCCCTTGATGATGTCAATAACACTTAACCCTTAGGAGCAGTATTGAGGACCAGAGGATCACATCATCCAGTTTAGATTTTCTCCTTAAAAAGTGATGATAAAAATATATGGAACAAACGTGACAATATACCTTTAGAGAGAAAATATTAAAGTCCTTAGTCTTGTTGGTCTTGTGGGTAAAAGGGGTCGTTTCCCCACCTTTATGGTACACCTTGGTCTTGTGGGTATGGGGGTTGCCTTACCACCTTGTTGTAACTCCTTTAGTTGACTTATGGTCCTTCATCTACCTTTTGGTCCTAGCGCCCTTATTGTGTGTGGTACCTTGACCAACTTTGCTTTGATGATTTAACCTTATTATTTTTATTATTTTATTTTTGTGTGACCATATGACCTTTGGTACCTACTCTAAATCAACTCAACTTTATTTTTATGTTTTATTATGGAAACCATCCTAAAATCTAGGATTGCCTAAGTGATCCTTCTAGAAGGCTTCTCAAGATTATAAATTAAGTTCATAACTTCATTCTTGTGAGCATCTTGGCATGAAAGAAGTACAGATCTGATCCTTGTTGGTTTATGATTGACACCTAGGGTTATTGTTGCCGTAAAGTGGACGTTTTTGGGTCTTTGCTGCTCCTTTCTCCTTGTGGATTGAGATGTGACCATGAAGTCCCTCCGTGGGCTGATCTGTGACTGTTTTAGGCTGGCCATGACTGTGTTTGTGATCTCTCTAGCAAGCATTGTCCATCCCTGTGGGCTGTTAGTTTGGGCATTTCTCCTGTGGGGTTGCTAAACCTGATTTGTGGCCTCTCCAAGCTAGACCGCGATTGTTATCTGACCTCCTTGCTAATGACGTGACTACTGTGCGTTGACTAAAGAAGGCTGTGACTGACTTGTGCCTTTTGAGGATGGGTTGTAACCTACTGACAACCTTCTAAGGTTGATTTGTGACTTATGGTGACCTCTTCTGCTAGGTCATTGGATGAGGACTCTTTTTTCTGCTGAGCTATGGACTGTTTGACCTTTCCTTGTGCTAGTCCTTGATCCTTTGTGGGTCTATAAGCTGGATGTCACCCTCTTGACCAAGGCATGATTTTTTCTTAGACTAGTAAAGGATGGAAGCAATCTGTTTGGGGGTTGTTGAAGTGCCCTAGACTGGGTCGTGACCTATTTGGTTACTACAGACCTGGGTTGTGGTTTGATTGTATGCCCCAGACTCAAATTGTGACTTGTTTGAGTTCCCTAGACTGGGTCGTGACCTGTTTGGATACTGCAGACCAAGGCTGTGACTTTCTATTTTCCTTAGATTCAAACCGTGACCCTGTTTTAAGTGGGACAAGACCTATGACTGTTATGTGTGGAATGTCTTCAATTCTAATATGCTACTAGGGTCTTCACTCTTGGTGACTGGGATATCTTGTCAGTACTGTATGTGTCTAACCTAAACCTACAACACTCTCATCCGCTCTCTCGGTATGTCTTCTTGCAGCTTGTCCTTACAGTGACAAGAGTTGTTTCCAAAGATGTTTGAGTATAAGGCAGATCCAAACCAGATCTGAACTAGCCTTGCTATTGTTTATTAATTGTTGTTCATTAGTTCATTTTTTATTGTACTATTGTTACTGTTTGTGTTATGTACATTGCAATGGATAAATCATCTCAAGGACCAACTTCAACACAGTGACCTGTTGCCACATATATAGTAGTTGCGCTACTTTTGTTCCTTAGCAGTACCAAGCAGTTCTTTGAGCCAATCCTTTACAATGAGATCAATAGATAATGAGCCTTTGGTTGATGATCCCCCACATTCAGCAGATCCAGAGCATCCAGATTGACTAGTTCTATGACATGACTGAACCTCGGGACCCCAAACTCGATGACTGAGTTAGCCATTTTTCATGACCCATAGTAGAGATTATTACAGTGCCCATGATATGTATCAGCAGCAGCTGTTTCAGTGATCCTCAAATTGGTTTCAGTCTGGTGCAACTATATGACCCAGGTGATATCATGGATTTGTGCATAAGGATATTAATGTTGCTTTGTTGTTTGTTTTAGCAGTAATACTTAGTTAATAGTGGTTGTATGTTGGTGATACTTTATTGGTCTTTTTGAAATCTAAAATTATCAGTGATCTAACCGTTTTGGTCAAAGAGATTCCTTTGTATACTTATTGGCCATGCCCTACTTGTAGTATGGATTTGGTCATTTCCTCCTTAGGACACAGCTTGCTAGTCTTGGCACCATTTTCACTGTCTCTGCTCATCCGTTAACTTCCCCTTGTTGTTGATTAACCTTGACTTGTAACTTGACTAGTGACATCTAGGATTTCCCCCACCTTCACCTGTATGTTGGAATAGGTCTCCATGTCTAAATTCTATCTCAGTATTGGTTTATGTGATGCTTGTCATAGGGATTGTCTACCTCCAGGTCTTGAACATAAGTAGTCCTACCAAAGAAGTGTTTTCTAATAGACTAAGGCATCAGAGCTTAAAGTTATTCTAAATGGATACCCTGCCAGCAAAATAAAATAGTCTCTAGACACTACTGCAAGTAAAAGTAAAACTAGCCAGTTGCCAAGAGATGAGCACTCATCCATTGTATGGTGTAAGGCTCATTTATCCCCACAAGGTATTAGGGTGAGGCAAACCCCTCAGGGTTAAGCCTTAGTCATTTTCTGGAAGTCGAGAAGGCTTTCTAGGGCACCTGCTCTTGCAACCTAGCAAGTTAATAAAAAGAAATATTTTCAAATAAAGTTGATGGCTAAAGGACGAGCACTCATTCTTTGTATAATGTACGGCTCATTTTCCTCCAAAGGGAAACATGGAGAGACTGACGCCCAAAAGGTTATGCCTTTGACATTTTCTAGAAGCTTAGAAGGCTTACCAGGGCACCTGCCTCTAGAGCTTAACTAGTGTATATTGTTGTGCAAATAAATATTAAAAAGGTTGCTTGTCTAGAGTGTAGTGGAGCCTTTTCATCATTCCACCCATTTGTGAGACACTGCCATTCCCTATTGTTCACCTAGTCCAACTTATGTGTCGTGTGGATTCCCTTATGCTTTAGCCTAGATGCTTACAGTGTCGAGTGTCAAGTCATCCCCTTGGCCTTACGTGGTTTCATTCACCTTCATCGTTGACTAGCAAAATGGCTAAATCTATTAATGAGTATACACTGGAGGTTCTTGTTTAAAGCAGCTGATCGTTTTGATTTTGGTTATTTATATGTAAGTTATGCTTATAATCACCGACAGAAGCTACGTGTACTTGAGTCTCACTGTTAAAATAGATAATTGAGCATGCACGTCCATTTTGTACTTTGCAGTATCAAAGTTTAGCATTTGGGTCATCATTTGATCAGTGTTGACCAAGCCAAGAGCAGGGTCCGGGACAAGTTTTAGAACAATGGTTGTTGATGATGATTATTTATGGTTTATCAGTGTCCATTAGACATATTCATGCTTCAGATGATGACTTACTATGATAGTTTGTATTATTTTTATGATTATCAACATTTATAGGATTTATTATTAATATTGTTCTGGCATGGGGGGCCTTTGATGTATCTTTATGATGGACATACTGTGTATGAGTACTCATTCCTAGTTGATTTTGACATTTTGAGTCCATTGGTGCAGTTGGTTTTTACTTTCGGGTAATTACAAGAGAGATATGGGTCTTCAAGGCTGTTTGCAGTAGTTTTGCCCTGGGAAATGCAAATTAAAACATAGTGCAAATAATGGTGAGCGCTCCTAGGGTAACAAAGGGGACCATTGGGTGTAGCCAGTCGATTGTACCATATATCTATGGTGCCAGACACATCTGTGTAGTCTGTTGGCCTCCAATTTCGGTCCCAGGTGAGATATTTACAGTTTTATGTTCCCTAGGAAGCATTTTAATGATGAAAAATGGCTAATGAAGAAATCTATTTGGGAAAATGAGGCAAAGAAATGGCATGGAATTGGTTCGAGGCATAGTATTTGGGTCACCCTCATCATCCGACATCAGCTTCACTACACCTAGGGTCCACACTTACTTGATTTATTCGGTTTTAGGTCGTTTTGATTTATTTTGAGAGAGATGTCCTAGTGATTTTTATCACTCCTTTGTATTTTTGACCATCACTCCTTATTGTTGTGCCATGGGGCCATGCTAGTGAAGTATATTATAACCTCCTAGCCCCCACCATGCGCTATCTTATGATTATTGGTCATTTCATTTGGTGTGCCCCCTCTTTAGGAAATTATAGTGGTGCACCCCCCTTATACTATTGAGTTGATCCGTGTATGATGTATCCGGCTAATCTTAGCCATTGATTAGATTGTTTTTATGTTTTGATCTTGACCCTTGATCTTTCGGATCTAGGTTTTATGTACTTGAGAGATTTATATATTGAGATGCTCTATCATTTGTAAAGGGCCTTTTGGCTTTGGAAATATTGAATACAAGAAAATTTTTGCAAAAACTCTTGGAAGCTTTGTGAATGTATTTGGATGTGATGATTGTTATGCCTCTTGCTTAAACATTTCAGTGGATCTTGCATGCAAACAAATATTTTTCTGTGGTAGTCGTATTGATCTTTTGCAGGGTATCGAATTGGTTGGAGGAGATTGCTAAGGCAATTTGCATCGTCTTCCGGTCAAACCGTTTCATCTTCTGGGAGTTCTTCAATTGTCATTTTGTGCATTGGATCTCTTTCTTTAGATGTCGTACGTAGCTTATCTTTTTCATCCGTGAACAAATCTCATTCATACTTTGATTTTGCAGGTGAAGAAGAGGGGGCACACTACCTCAACTATGCATTCTTCCTTTGTTTCGTACTAGATCTAGCTCGAAATTGTAACTAAGTAGAAGGATCATCGACATCCAAGGCGGTCGCAAGTATTTTAGCTACGATCTGCAAGGTTCATATTGTTTTTCAGTATCTTCATCCATTTGTCCATTTAAAACCCTTTCTTCAAACCCTACTTTTGTAGATCTGATAGATTCAGTGAGTTTTTTTAGCACATCCATCAAAACCCACTTGGAGATTGTTGAATAAAACCCTAGATCTCGAATTTCACGTAAGTTAGACTCGATTTTCTCCGGGATCTAGCACTAGTCTCTCTAGGTGGGAGCACCCCCTTTGGGTGGGTGGCCAAATCTTCAGATCTATCAGTTGGGTATGCTTGAACCCACCCGATTTTTACAGATCTATCCTTCAAGTGTCCCAATCTAGTCACTCCTTGCCCCGATCTACTCTTTTGGGTCCGCCATGTCCACTTTTACATAAACCCTAGGTGGGTCCCATTAGAATTTCCATTCATGTGGCTAGATATTTTCAGATCTATCAGTTGGGTATGCTTGAACCCACTTGATTTTCACAGATCTATCCTGCAAGCATCCTGATCTAGTCATTCCATGCCCTAATATACCTTTTTGGGTCGACTTTGTCCACTTCTGCATAAAGTCTTAAGTGGGTTCTTTAGGTTTCTCTTGCATGTGGCTAGATTTTTCTAGATCTACTTTGCTTAACTCATTGTGGTACTATCCCTATCAAGTTGGGTCATTTTCCCTATTCTCTAAATCTTCCCAATTTTACTTTAACTCCTATACCACATCTATTTCCTAGATCTAGACTACCTCACTCATTATCTCTCCTCTTTTACTTATTGGCTCGCCTCTAGGAGTGTCTTGAGTAGGTACATTAGCCTTCTTAGGCTTGTAGGGTCTCCCCCTTGATCATTCTCCGGATTGATCTAAAGCAACAAGAGCCCATTCGGTGTGACAAGTACCCTTCAACCGTAGTGGACGAGGCCCTTGCGGTGTCACCGTTTAGCTACCTCACCTCTATCGTCCTGAATAGGATACCTTTTGTGGGTAGCTATACATTATGTGATAACATATCTTGGCGCCGTTGTTGGCGAGGTAGAGGCTTACCTCTGGTGTTTGTGAGTAATTTACTTCATGTTTATCTTCTGAATCACATCGCATCCGGATTTTAAATTCAGTGAATGCATTTTACATTGCTTAACTTTACATTCACTTATTTTTCTCTCTGACATCATACTTCCTTAATGACATATTCTTCAATGATTACACTTTTTATTTCACCTAGCGACTCCACAACGCGACTCCACATGTGAACCCATATAGAGACTCCACTGGGGAGTCTTAAAGTTATCAATCAAAATGAACCCAAATATTTTCCTTGACTTTTCACAAGCTGTAAATGAATTGTCTGAAAGTGTAAATAGGCTTAAAAAAAACAAACATAATTCACAATTTCAATATAGGGATGCATATTGTTGAAATTTGATGTGTATGATAATTATAAAAATTACAGACTGTAATAGAGATAGTACATGAGATTTTAACAGCAGTAGAACATGTGCAGCAGTAAGACAATCATTCACACAATTGAACACAAGATTTTTTATGGGGAAGCCTTTTAAGGACAAAAACCCCAAAGCATTAATAATTCATCGTCTAAATGAGATGACTGAGTTTGTACATGAGTAGAGAATTTGTTCATAGAACTCTGAGATAAAAAAAATTCCAAACTGAGTAAGCACTAACAGAGTTATACCTTTATTGTTGTTGTTGTCACGTGGTCTGTACCTGCTGCGTTGACTATACCTTCTATGTTGTTGTGACTGTACCTGTTGCGTTGACTGTTGCCACCTCAGCGAAGGCTGCTTCTACCTTGGCATCCTGTTGCTGCCTTCATGCTGCCTCTACCTTGGCATCCTACTGTTGCTACCCCAGATTCCTCACGATGGGATTTGCTGCCACCACCATGATCTGCTCCTGTTGTGGATAGCCTCCACTGTGAGCTCTGCTCCCACCACCGAGAGCTATTGCTACTCCAGACTCCTCACGATGAGCTCTGTTGCCATCACCATGAGCAGTTGTTGCTATAGGAATCCCCCACCGTGAGTTGTAGCGTAAGTAGGGCATCCCTAACAGGGCTTGGGTGCTAGTAAAAGACCTTAGAAAAAATGCTACAACAAAACCCTAGATGATTAGAGTTACGCGGAGTGAAGAAGAGAGAGATATACACTAGCAGATAGAAGAGAAGACCTCAGTTAGCGAATTCCTTAGTCCAAGGGAGCAAATCAAATGATGATGTTTTATGATCTTGTATAGCCACTTGGAATTCATAACTGACTTCCCCTCTGATCGTGGAATAACCTCCCACACATCATTCTTCATGATGGAACTGTATTCTTCCATCATGGCATCTCTCCAAAACTGATGTGCAGATACCTCCACAAAGGTAGCAGGCTCTGACTCATGCAATCTAGTCACCGTTGCCGTGTAACTGAAAAAATCCTCTGGTGCCTTGTTCTTTGTGACCTCTCTCTTGGGTTTCCCTACAGTCTCCTCAACTTCCTTCACAAGCTCCTTAAGCCAACTTGGATTTCTGTTCCTGGAAGTAGCTTCCTGTGGCAGGCCCTCCTCCTAAACCTCCTCATCTGACAACTATCTCCATGAAGAAGTAGTCGTGGTTTGAGATCCTGTGCGTACTGAACCTAAACCTGAACCAAGTGACCCTGAATTATGTGAAGGTGAAACTTGCGAACATGTAATCCGAGATCTTCTACCTGTACCAGAAGTCCCTATAGACCGTTTCCCTGCAACTGATGCTCTTGATACCTGTGGACCAGTCACACCTAAGACCTGTGACCTTGTACTTTGAGATGCTGTCACCTGCAGAGTAGTAACCTGTTGCTCCTCCATATCAGACTACCAAGATCTCCTAAAGGCCCATTCCTTCTCAAATCTCACCTCCCTCCTTGCTACTACTTTCCTCTGTGCAGGAAGGTGTATGTAGAAAGCCTTTGAAGTCTCATCATATTCAACAAATATGTCTTTCTCTGCAGTAGCCTCCAACTTTGTCCTCTTCTCAGAAGGGACATGTGAATATGTAAGGCATCCAAATATGCGGAAGTGACCTATCTCAGGTTTCTTCCTAGTAAACATCTCCTCAAGAGTTTTACACCCTAATGCACAGTGTGGACTTCTTTTCTGGACATAAACAACGGTGCTACATGCCTCATCCCATAAAAAGAAAGGAAGACTCTAGTCATGTAGCATGTCTCTAGCTGCTCCTACTATCGATCAATTCTTCCTTTATACAACTTGATTCTGTTGTGGAGTGTAAGCAACTGTCAGCTACCTCTTCATCCCCTCCTTTTTGCAAAACTCATCGAGCTCCTTGGAGGTATACTCACCCCCATTGTCTGATCTGAGTGCTTTGATCCTCCTCCTTGTTTGGTTCTCCACAAGAGCTTTGAAGTCTTAGAACCTCTTCAAGGCTTCTTCTAACTTCTTGTTCCTCAGAAAGTAGATCCAGGTCTTCCTGGAATAGTCATCAATAAATCTGACATAGTACTCAGAACCAGTCAAAGAGGCAGACGACATGGCACCACACAAGTCTGAATGAATCAAATCAAGCACTCCCTCTAATTTTCTATCACTACTCGGAAAAGCAGTCTTGGGGTACTTTCCCAAAACACACCCTCTACACACACCGCTCTGCTCTATGCTGAAACATAGCATACTGTAGTCATGTCCCTTAGCATCCTCAAAGTTGAATGATGGAGATGGGATATCATCATGTGCCATGACTCACATAACTCACTGTTGTTGCTAGTGTGCGTCAGTACATGATGAGGTTGGAAGAGAAACTTATACACTTTCCTGCATCTAACTCCAATAGTATATGAAGTAGATGGCCCTACTGCCTTGGGAAAGACATGCACTTTCCCATCAATGACATATACTCCAAAACCCGTGTCCTCAACAGTAGAAACTGACACAAGATTCTTCTTCAACAACGTACAAGACATCCATCAGAGTCATGGGCTCCATGGAATCCTTCTGAAAGTTGACAATCCCACACCCAACTGCTCTCACCACTGTATCATCACCCAATACCACCTCCAAATTCAATCCTGTCTCAGTCATCTCAGTAAACACATTACGTGTACCTGTCATGTGGCTTGAATCCCCACAGTCAATACACCATGTGGAAGGCGTGGTGGAAGAACTCAATAAATGACCAATTATCATGGAATGCTCCATCTGATCCTGCATATCATCAATGGTGATAGATGATGCTCTCTCTATACAACCACCAATAAAGAGAGAAAACTCTCTCTCAAATCTAGCAGCATACTCATCAATCTTTGCTTATTTTTCTCATGTCCTTATTGTGCTCACCTGTCTGCTTCTTGATCCCACCCTTAGGACCCTTCTTGGACTTCTTTTTCTTACCCTTCGTTGCTAAAGCCACATTCTCCTTTTCATCTTTGCTGTGAGATGTACTCCCATGTACATACCCTCTTCGGGTCTCCCCCTGTATGAAATCATCCCAAAGACAATCCCATGAAGGCATATACTCACGAGAAACCATTAACTCCACGAATATAGCCCATGGCTTTGTCACGCCATTCAAAGCTATGTGAAACAACTTAGCATCCAATACTCTCTCGCCCACCGCTCTAAGCTCATCTCGAACCTGTGTAATCTTGGTAAGGTAGGAAACCATGTTCTCCCCCTTGTTCATCCAAGTACCCTTCAACTTCTCCCTCAACACCATTTTACTGTTTTCATTTTAACTCTGGTATATATTGGTCAAAGTTGTCCACATCTGATGAGCATAGGATTCCCATATATATGTGGTATAGCATGGTCTTTTATGGCTTCACGTATGATTCTTTTTGCTTTATTATCTTTCTTGTCAAATACGGCCTTATTAGCTGCAACTGTAGGAACTGTGACTAGATTGGCAGAAGTATTGTTCACTATGTCCCATAGTTCATTCTCCTGCACTGTCAACACTATTCTAGCCTTCCATCGGCGAAAACTCACTGCCCCATCCATTCATAGCCAATAAAAGTGGCGATGCGTAAGATTGATATTAACATGTCTTTCCCTAGAGGTTCACTATTGACTACAAGATATGTTAAGATTGGTTTGGGTCAATATAAATCGTTCATTATGACTAGTGCGTACTTCTTTAAGCAAAACTTGCATTTTAACTAATATAACTAATAGTTTTCCATAATATATACAAAAGTTGTTATGCGGTGTCAACTGTTTGGATGGGGCGGCCTCAATTTCAGCAGTATTGGCATCAACAAAGAAAAAAGGAACATGTTTTCAGAAAAAGGTGCAGAATAGTAAGTATTCCGCACATTTAACTACACAATATTCACCTTCAACACTATTACAACAAGCTGTGCTGACAATGGATCAAAATATTCTTCTTTGTCTGGTTGATGCATGGCTTGATAAGGACTGAAGAATCTAGTTATGGAAGGCTTCATTTCATCGAAAATCATGAAGATGTAGTTTCATCAGCTACCAAAGAAACTAAAGAGTTTAGGAAGAGACAAGTGAAATCTTCTGATCCAAACAAGAATATGTCTTTGGTTCATGTATTGAAAGAGAATCTTCAAGCATATGCCTCTTTACATGGAGATGTGGCATTTAATGCAGCTATGCTGAGACTACACCCTAATGTCTTGGGACGGTTGCAACAATTTTTGAAGACTTTATATTAGAGCTTGAATACTATTCAAATGATTGTAATATATATAAGGCAACAAGCAAATCTAAGATAGACCAAGCTTAAATGTGACAAGTGTAAGACGAGTGACATTTATAAATGAGAAAGGTTTCCTATTCTTGAGAAAAATAGTTTTTGGAGACACAGTATGAAATCAATGTAGTTAAATTTATAGGCTCATTTACTCTTGCCAGGATTGCAAGTTTTGAACTAGTGGATTATATAATGCTATAGGACAGCTGGTAAACAATAGAACAGTTGATAGCTAGGGTTTTTAGAAGATAAATGCAAACAACAAACTCCTAATTTCTAGAATGAATTGGACAGCAAATACCCTTCAAGGTGTTGAGTGATCTCTTGTACCTTATCGACAGTCTATTATTAGAAATCAATTACTAAATTGGTAGAATGATTCTAGCATCTGGAGAATAAAGATCAGCACCGAGGACATAACAAGGGTTGGAATTTTTGCATCCGTAGGCTGAATATTCACTAGGGCCATGGGCCATTGTAGTTTCTGAGGATGTGGACCCCTTTCAATGGAATCACTGCACCTTTGTATAGCATGTTCCTATCTATTTTATGTGTTTTACTTTTACCTTCTTATCTTTCCGCATCTTTTCTTTATATGCATCACTGTGATTTGTAGATGAGACTCTTATATATTCAAGATTAACAAGACCTATTTTGGGGTACATTTGGCTTTTGTTGTTTATGTTTTTGTATGAAGTAATTATGCAAATATAGAGTAAAGTGAAAGAATTTCAAGTTATTCATATACAGTCCTAGATATTAACCATCACGCTGTTAATGAATTCGACTCTTTCCTGTACTTTTGGAATATATTCAGAAGTTTTCTACAGAATAGTTGTGTGAGTGTTTATGTTGTTGGAATCACTGTTTGTGTCCATCCTTTGCATTTATATGCATGATGGATTCATTTTTTAAATGTCCAACAAACTCATTTATGTCATTGGACGCTTGAAGACTTGTATAACTCCTAAGGTGTCTGTGATGTTTCTTCATCTTTGGATAACAAAGACTTCCTTCCTCATTGTTACACTAAATATTTATTGTTTCTCTTAACTTCTGTTCAATTTGCCGCCTTTTTCCTTCAGCATTTAACATGCCCTTATTATTCAAATCTAGCATTATGTTTGCTTAAAGTTTTAAGCTGTTGTTGTGGTGACATTGGGCTGTCAGCTTATTAAGCCTATCGAGGGTTGCCCCCTCTAGCACCAAGACCCAGCTTGAGGCCTACAGCAGGACGTGGATTCCTTCAAATAGTTCCTAAGCAGCCAGGAACATCTCAATGAACAACATCAAATTGGCGTCGTTGTCAGGGAATGGAGTTGAAAGGTTTCTTTCCCTGGGAAATAGGATTAACAAAGTTATGATTTCTACTGGTGAATGAGAGCAGAACAACAAGCTGATTGGTTCTTTTAAGAAAATTTTCACTTAAAGATCTCACCTAGAAACTCCACATTCCTCTTTGTTGCATGGGTAGTTTCAAGGTATTCACCATTGGTCTTTCTGGTGTATCTGGTTTCCCTAATCTTATTCCTGACAGGGAAGAATGGGAATAATGTCTAAGTTTCAAGAAGATGATGAGGACAACCCTACTCAACATTTGAGTGATTTTCAATCTTGCATGTATCAATTAGGAATTTTGGATGAAGATGTAATGATGAAGCTATTCATGTTATATTTGGAAGGTGATGCAAGGAAGTGGTACAGAAGTTTAATTCTTCCCACCATTTCTTTATTGAAAGGTTTTCATTCAGTTTTTCATTCTCATTGTAGGAAAAATTATCCAGTTTGCCTTCTAGAGAATTGTTGTAATAAAGAATTTAAAGAGGAATCTCCTGAGGAAAATGACTATATGACTATGAAATATGAAGAATACATAGCCTAGAATAGTGAAGAAGCCTTTCAAGAAGCAGTTCACGACATTCCTTTTGACTTAAATCAAGATTGTTATGGGAAAATCAATGTTGTTGATAATGATAGGAAATCTGATGTGCAAGGAAATTCTATTGAACGACATTCCTTTTGACTTAAATCAAGATTGTTATGGGAAAATCAATGTTGTTGATAATGATAGGAAATCTGATGTGCAAGGAAATTCTATTGAATTGTATGAATAGGAGGTACCTCCAAATAGGCATTATATAAATACACCTAAGAGTTTTATAGAGAGTACAGTACTACTTCCTGCTCTGAAAGATAAAAGTAAAGATTCCATTGAGCAGATTGCTGCATCTTCTCTTGAGAACGATAATGAGCATCTATTAAAAGAAGAGATAAGTTCTGAACAGCTAGCTAAGGAACGAATAGGGCAGCTAATTGACAGTGAATTCTCTTGTTAGAAATCAGTTTTTTATGCATATAATGACTATGATGCTCAGGAATAGTATTTTAATTCCCAAAATGTATCAAATGAAAAGGAGCAGAATCACTACAACAATAAAGGCGATGAAGAAGATTTTGCTTCTCGAGAATTTAAGAACATGTATGCCAAGATGGTCATTATGAGAATGTACAAAAAGATGTTCAAACAGAGCCTTTGGAAAACAATCAATAGGCTGGGCAAACTCTTGCACTAATAAGGAGCACCATGAAGAGAAGCAAAACCATAGCAGTATTACTAAGGAGGAACACCTTTGCTTTTAAGTTTCAAGAAGATTTATTTGAAGGCAGTAATGATAAAATGTATTTGAATATTTTCAATAATATGTATCATTTTTCCGTGCTCCAGAAGATAAGGAGAAATATTTAGATGATCAAGCTGTTGGCCCATGTTATCATGAAGAAGTGGTATGTATTTATAATTTTGGCAATGAGGGTTTGTCTTCTTCTTTTACTTCTAACCATATTGGTATTGAGGTATGTGATAAATGGATAAAAGAAAATGTGCATGAAATATTCCATGAGGATGAAGGGATTTTTCTTTCAATAAAGATTATATAGCAGAAATTTCAAAAAGATATACCAGAATTATGGACTAATCAGCTGAGTAACGCTGGTTTGGTATTATATTTTCCCCATAAATATATTTCCATGAAAAAAATATTTGAAGAAAATGAATTTGAAAACTATGGATACTATTGTTTGAATATCTTTGATCGTATTAAGAACATTGATAAACCCATGGACCAAGCGTCAAAGGATACTGAAGATTTATCACATAAATCAAAGCACAAACAGGAAGCTTCTACGAGAGCAGGATCATAGCAATTTTTAAAAGAG
Source organism: Pseudotsuga menziesii (assembly GCA_001517045.1). Classification (NCBI taxonomy): domain Eukaryota; kingdom Viridiplantae; phylum Streptophyta; class Pinopsida; order Pinales; family Pinaceae; genus Pseudotsuga; species Pseudotsuga menziesii. Next base: position 457,431 of record LPNX010683660.1, on the reverse strand, counting down.
GTGGGGTACTTTGAAATGATGATTGAAGATTCAACATTGGAGTTTTTGAAATGTTAAATTTTCCAGCAATGAACCAATTTATGATGAGTATGATAATGGTTTTGAATTCTTCTATCCAGAGCATCAGGCTTCGTCTTTCGTAACATACCCAAATCTCATATCAAGTCATAAGAAAATGATGAGCAAAGAAGTGAAGATTTTAAACTCTTCTTACATTGGATATCTCAACAATAAGCCAAAGTATGGTACGTATGAAGATAAACATGAGTTATAAACAGAGCTTGTGTCTCCTATAATATTCTCAAGTTGCTCATTAAAGTTGGTATCTTCTAATGAAAGAAATGAGGTCACTTCATCATCATCTTATTTGAAATCAAACATAGAAAAAATAATTGGTGGATGTATTGATAATCAAGGACCAATTGAAGCCTTTAAAAGTTATGGAAAAAGCATGTCACATTGAAAAACTAATTTAATTCAAATTACTTACAACTTTGATGAAGGATATTGAGTTTCTGTGATTTCTTTCTTCATTTTGGTTTCTACAATTCCATAGCTCCATATTTTGTTAATACTCCATTGCTTCATAGCTCCAAACTCAGAGAAGCGAGTTGTATTTCACAGTTTAGGTGGGGTTTAATCAACTCTTCCTGTATCATTGCACAAATAGTAAATGTATCAAATAATTAGAACTCAAGATATACAAACTCAACCTTCGTAGGCTGAAGTTGTCGGGGTTCAGATGGGTCTGGTTGGTAGACAAAACCAAGCTAGCTAGCATTAGAATCCAGTGTCCGATGTCCTTATCCTGCTCTTGTAACTTCCCAACTATCATGAAAGGTGCCAAGTGACAAGTTAGTAGTCACAAATGTCTGGAGTACTGTGTCACTGTTTCTAGAAGTTAAACAGATGTATTGAGAAGCATTGTGTGATGTGCACAGATCTGGAAAAATGTTCAGCAAAGTACACGAATCATTCAGTTTGTTCCATCCGAGTCATCACAACACCTGCAGAAGTACAGGCTTTCACATATAAACATCTTCGACTTGTCACAACCAAATTTACCTCTGTATTTGAGGATATGTTGATTTTGTATTTCTTTTGAAATCCTTGCACAAAGTGGCTGACCAATCTATTGTCAATCTTGTGTTTCTTAATGTTAAGCATAGCAACATCGAATGTCCCTTCGCCCAAATCGAAGCCCAAATTGAAGATGAGGATGTTTTCCCCTTCTTCTTGTTCAGTTCAGCAATTGCAACAACAGTCTGCTCATTCATTGTTTATAACACATCGAAACCTGCTATGATCTCGGTCGTTTTAGTATACCAGTTAGGAAAAGCTAAACGGTTCGAGTGGAAGGAAAAGCTATCCAAGGAAAAGCTGGGATGGGCTGAGGTGGCAGAGGACGATTTAAGATTCTCACTTCTGAACGGTCCGAGTGGAAGGAAAAGCTTCCCAAACAAAAGCTATCAGGAAAAGTTTGCCAAGGAAAAGCTTGCCAGGGAAAAGCTATCAGGCAGACTATCTGTTAAAGGAAGTTTGAAATCTTTAAAAGGGGCGTACTTTCTATCACTTACGTCCTCCTCAATTCTCTCTACTTCTGTCTGTGTGAGTAGTCGAGCATCTGATTCTGTGAGTAATAGAGGCGGAGGCAGGACTAGACTGGAGGTCAGTTTTCCTCCTCCTCATTTCTCTCTATATCTCTATCTTTATGTGACTGGTTGGGCATCTGCGTCTGAGTTTGTCTGAGTTTGTGAGCAGTTAGGAATCTACGTCTGAGTCTATGGGTAATAGAGGAGGCAATTAATTGATCATTCTAGGTATTTGATCAGATGACTTCTAAGGTGGCGCAAGAAGTTTACATTGGAATAGATTCACACTAGCAGCTAGAGGTTCAATTGGCTCTAAATTCTCTGATCATCAAATATTCATCTGTCGATTCCATCGCTTCAGCTCCTACTCGAATAAACACAATAGTGCCACAATGCTTTGATCATGCCGAGATGGGTGTTTCGAACATGATAGTAACCTGCGTGCAAATGAAAACGCAAACCCGAAGTCGACTGATTCAAGCCCGGTTCTAGAAACTGGACCGTTTAAAAAACCATAGTCGGACGACAAAGATGAATTTCCAGAAGCAAGAACAATACACATCGAAACAGGTTCCTCGTCAGCAGGTTCTGATTCAAGAGTTTTAGAAGCTCAGTTGAGGCGAGAGACGCAGCACCCAATTTCTCGGCTGGTGGACGATAACGCCAATCTTAATACACCAGGTAGCCTTTCTGAGCCTCGAGGGTTTTCTTGTTTCTTCTTATGATTATTTCTCCGCGATGTGTCCTGCTTTCTTTCAACAAATTGAAATTGCCCTTCATTTTGTGTCTGTCCATATTCTATCTTGTTAATTAACATGAACCACTGCGTGTCCATTTTGTATTATTTTCACTAGCTCGCTCTCCCAAACACACACCTAATTGTTTGTTTATTTTAAAAAAGTTATAATTTAGATTTATTCTTTAGTTTAAATTAAATCAAATGGAAACACATATAATTTTAACATTTAAAAAAACCATTCATTTTAATACATCTTATATAAACATTGCTAATATGTTTTAATTTATTTATTTGGGAATATTACTATTTATTGTATTTTTTTATATGGTGGTGATTTTGTATTTTTTTATTGTGGTGATTTTATCACTAGCCTAGTGGAGACTTTCATTTTACCATACAGCTTTCATTAAAGTTAAAATCAAGATCGATAATTTATTTAATTATATAGATATTTTCACATAAATGTGTATAATTATAATTGTATTTATCAATATTTTAATTTAATATTAAAATATGTATACTTGTAAAGTTAAAATTAATATATATATTAATTTTATATATAGGAAGGGGGGCTAGAGGAGAAGGAGGCGATGGCAGTGCACAGAAGGGGTGGTAGAGGATAAGGAGGAGGTGGTGGTGGAGGTGGAGAGGGTGGCAGCAAAGAAGGTGGAGGAGGGGGAGGGGGAGGAGGAGGAGAAGGAAGTGGATAAGAGGGATTGGGAGGGGGAGGTGGTAGAGGAGGAGGAAGAGGGGGAGGGGGAGGAGGGGGGGGGGGGGGATGTAGGGGAAGAGGAGGAGGAGGAGGGGGAGGAGGGGGGGGGGGGGGATGTAGGGGAAGAGGAGGAGGAGGAGGGGGAGAGGGAGGGGGAGGCCGGGTGAGCATGGGGGAGTGGGAGGAGGAGGAAACAAAGGGGTAGGCAGTGGAGAAGGAGGTTGAGCTAGAGAAGGAAGAGGAGGAGGAGGAGGGGGAGAGGGAGGGGGAGGCCGGGTGAGCATGGGGGAGTGGGAGGAGGAGGAAACAAAGGGGTAGGCAGTGGAGAAGGAGGTTGAGCTAGAGAAGGAAGAGGAGGAGGAGGAGGGGGAGAGGGAGGGGGAGGCCGGGTGAGCATGGGGGAGTGGGAGGAGGAGGAAACAAAGGGGTAGGCAGTGGAGAAGGAGGTTGAGCTAGAGAAGGAAGAGGAGGAGGAGGAGGGGGAGAGGGAGGGGGAGGCCGGGTGAGCATGGGGGAGTGGGAGGAGGAGGAAACAAAGGGGTAGGCAGTGGAGAAGGAGGTTGAGCTAGAGAAGGAAGAGGAGGAGGAGGAGGGGGAGAGGGAGGGGGAGGCCGGGTGAGCATGGGGGAGTGGGAGGAGGAGGAAACAAAGGGGTAGGCAGTGGAGAAGGAGGTTGAGCTAGAGAAGGAAGAGGAGGAGGAGGAGGGGAAGGGGGAGGAAGCAGGGGAGGGGGAGAGGAAGGATAAGGCGGTGATGATGGAGGGTGAGGGGGAGGAGGAGGAGGATACATTTGTTGACATATAATTTTTAAGAGTATTTAGCTATATAATGTACCAAATAAATTCAATAACTATCTAGGATATTGAAGGGGATGTTGCATACATTCACTTTCAGTCTTTCCTTTATTTCCAATATCGATATCTTGCACTATAATATTCATATCTATCCTAGAAGTCATTTCATGTCGGTTGTTTTTGCTATGGATGGTTTACATGCTATGCTACTATCGAATTGTTGTTGTGGATGCTTTACATGCAAACTACAACTAATGCAACATTTGTTCAAAAGAATTTGCCCAATATATTATTCAATATGCTATTGAATCATTTCATTAGATTGTCATAAGATATTCAATATCATTTTATATACGAAGTCAATGTGAGTAAGAATTAACACTACAATTTACTTTTTAGTAAGCACATCCAAAATAAAAGTGAAGAAACATCATGGGAGATGGTGGCTACCTATCAATTTCTCTTGGACGACTTACATGAAATAATCAAATTCAAGTTTTGGGTGCTTTACATGGAATTAATGTGACATTTTATATAATAAAAAAATTGCCAAAATTTATTCAATAAGCACTCACATCATTCTAGGAGGCATTCACAATAAGATATTCATTTAATTTTATATACAAAGTCAATGTGCATTAGAATTAAAATTTAGTTTAGATTTTGTAATCCAATTAGAATTTTATTAGGACGTCAACAAATACTCAGTTTCATTTTATATATGTCGAGTCACTCTTAGCAAGAATTAACAATTGAATAGTGGATTTTGTGTTTCTTTAATAAGCACAATAAAAAGACAACGATTGTGCAACATCGTGGTAGATGGTGACTTCATATAGATTGTTTATGTTTGGATTGTAAAAAGAGCACAAATATTTTTTTTATGAGCATTTTCACAATTTCATTTGGTGATCATGAGATTTATGATTTCATTTTATATAAAAACTTATTGTGAGGAAAACAATTTCTTTGAGCTGTCATTAAATATTACTAATATTAAACCCTTGGGTAATGATCATTGAGCCGAGAGGCTCTCTACAGCCCAGTATGGGGGAGATCTTGTAACCTTACGTAACGGGGGAGATCTCGTAACGTTATGTAACGTTACGTAACGGGGGAGATCTTGTAACGTTACGTAACATTATTTTTATTAATAAAATATATATATATATATATTTTTTAATTATAAAACAAAATAAATGTCGGCTAGAAAAACAACCTAATATGGGGGAGATGTTGTAATCTTCCTACCTAACAAAACAATAAAAAAGTAAAAAATAACAAAACAATAAAAAATTAAAAATTTAATTATCCCCCCCCCAAAAATGTGGATCATAAAAAAAACACAATATGGGGGAGATGTTATAATGTTCCTACATAACAAAATAATAAAAAAATAAAAGTTGAATTATTTGCAAAAAAGTGTTGGCCTTTTAAACAACCCATGGTTTTATTGTATATGGTTTAAGAGGACCGTGCACATGGTTTTAAAATCATGTGCAAGGCCTCCTAAAAAAACCCATGGTTTTATGGTACATGGTTTAGGAGGGCCTTGCAAATAGTTTTAAGACCATGTGCAAGGCCTCCTAAACAACCCATGGTTTTAGGAGGGCCTTGCATATGGTTGTAAAACCATTTATGGGGAGATGTTGTAATGTTCATTCATAACAAAATAAAAAATAATATTAAATATTATATGTTGGCCATAAATAATATTAAATATTAATAATAAATATATTATATGTTGACCTTAAATAAAAAGATGTGTCTTTTGGTTTGAATCAGATCAATGGTATATATAGGACACACCAAAGTTGATAGCTCATTGAGTGTAATACTTAAGAAGAGGTTTGCACCTAGAGAGATTTGATCCCTCTCGGCTCTTGATAGAGCCTAGGATTTGGATCTACGCTGGTTTAAAAAGCAACACAAAGATATAATTAATAAAATATTATACACATTTAGCATGAAACATATTAGAACAAATTCAATATTAAACCCATTTAGTGAATTCAAGTGAAGTAGGTGTTTACCTTTAAATTTCGTGGTGAAAATGAAACTAAGGCTATATAATGTCTAAATAAATGTTGGAATATGTCCATTTTTAGATTCATCAAAAAATTGTATTGGGAACCTCTCAGTTATGGTTGTTACTGGGAATGTGTGGAAGATGGCCAAAAAATTTCTCATGAATGCAAGCATATGGCCAACACGTATGAGAGTAAGAACATGTGTGTCATATTAGAACGCAGGCAATACAAATTGAACCAAGGACACATTTATAGAACCTGTTGGGTTTGTTAGGTTGGGATTCTTCTTCACTATGATCCAGTTTAGAGAACGAATGGTATGCTTGGTGCCTGATATTGTAGGATGGTTTCATTTTTATTGTTGTTTTTAGTATATTTATATTGGTTTTATGAATAGTACTTAGGTATTGTTTGCTACCATGGATTTTTGTAATTCTTTATTTCACTAGTTTTATAACTGAATAAGGTGAAAATAAATAATCGGGGAAGAAAATTTAGGATTGTTGTCAAGAATGGTTGGATTCATGATCCCACTCTCTTTGTTTCGAGGATTTTGGTATCCAAGAATACATTGATTTTATTTTTAGTTTCATACAATTTGATAAGTATGGCCCATAAGAGCTACTATTGCTCTTTAGAATTCCTCCTCCTCTTTCTTAGTGAAGAAATCAATGTTTGTGTTCCTATTCTCAAAATGGTCAGCGTTAACTAGCTTACAAAGTAGGACATTTAGAGTTTATGGTTAGGTAAGAAGCATCATTGCATAGGGTTTAAGAAGCAGTTCCAGGCATAATTTCACCAAGCATCAACATAAGAGAGAATAGAGCAACCAAACCTAGCCATACAATCAATATTGACTATTACATCGATTAAAAAATCGAACTTTTCATGAGGCATAAAGGCAAGAAGGACCATGCAGAAAAACACTCTTAATACAAGGATACTCCATACATCAATGCTACATTGAAACATATCCATAAATACATGAATATTATCTACATAAGGATAATCATTAATCATAAGCCTCAATCGTAGAAGGATAATACATTTCAATTCTTCCTCGTCATTAAAAAATTTAAATTGAGCTTATGTGACTATAATTTTTCGTACCTTGCATTTTTCTATAAAAATGTCAATGAGGTCTAAAATTTCTCTAAATTTGTAATAGTCAATGTTAGATTTGTGAAGCAAGAAATAAAAATTTCTAGAAGAATTATTAAATGTGGATTAAGCTCTTTAATTAAAAAATTACATGTCAAAATTCTTGTTTTTTATCTCATACTTTAACTTTATTTTAAAGTGAGATTGAAATATTCCCTTGAAGGTCAAATCGATCAAAGTCACAAGGAAACATTTTTTTGTCCAATACAAAAATAATAATTTCATTTGTTTCAACTAGAAACATTGTATTACATTTAGCAATGTATCTACAAAACTATATGAGAAGAGATCAACATTGTCGCTTAAAAAATTCTCAAACATCATCCAAAAAACAAATCTCACTCATCCTAAGAACTGAAACTAACAATTAATAACCAATAACTAATGTTGTGATAGTCAAACAAGTTTTCCACAAGGAAACTAGCAAAGGAGTAACTAGAACATCAGTGACCAACTCAAGCATACCAATAAGAGCACTAAGTGTCAACTTAACATGCCATAGAAGATCAACTAGATAAAAAAATTGTTTTCCAAAAATTAGAGAATGAATAATATCACTAAGATATTTGACCTTCAATCTTCCTCCTAGAGGATCACAAGTATTTTGGAGAGACCATCAATGCTAACATTTTATTCTTGATATATGGGATTGAAAGAAATTTGACCCAAACTACAGAGATGTTCCAAGAATAGCTTGATGTGATGGTACCCAGGTTTCATTTCCTTGAAGTATTAGAGATCCAATTTATGGCAATATGAGAATCCATGAAAATTTGTAGATCCCTACACCCTCTCTCCACTTCTAAGTCAACCAACATCAAGGAAATCTTCACCTCAAAAATATTTTTGGATCCAAACCAAGACCACCTGAAAAGAAGAAAGAGTTATAGCCTAAAATATATAAAGTTCCACCAACCTCATAGGATCCAATACTCCCCTTAGAGGCACCATCAAATAAACCCCACTACTTGAAACATCAATAGTTAGATTCTACATTTTCCTTGATGATTTAGCAATAATATCCCTTCAAAAACCTTCAAATTCAATAAATTCCTAAGGAATCTCTTGCGCCTTTACACGAGATAAATAAAGTTCACGTAAAAACATTAGGGTTCCATCACATCCCGTGTCTTGATCCTGATATTGAGGATTGAAATAAAAAAGGATTGAATGGCATTAGAAGAAGAAAGAAAACATGAAGATATGCCATAAAATTCATAAAAGGAACATTGACATAAGAATATAAATAAAATACACCACAAAATATATAAGAGAGTTGTTGAAGTAGGATTCTAATAATATGAAACATTACGTGCAATGAGACCAATTTTAGGACCTCTCATCCCCAACCTTAATTCTCTTCTTACTGCATTTTTATAAGCTATCATATTAACAAAATGAACTTTGATTATGATCGACTCCATAAATTACATTTCGATCATGTTCCCTTTCACATTTACTAACAACTTATGGTTTTATGACTTTTACATTCAATCTTATACTATAAGCTTAGGTGTGTTGATAACCCATAATTGATATGGAAATGATAAGCTTGCTCTTGGTCTTAGATTATAACATGCGGGATATTTGGCATGACTTATAAATAACATGGATAACCAAATCAACTTTAAACTAGAATAGGTTTAATAAATCTAAAAATTGAAACTTCATAAATCCAAAAAGAAAATTATAGGAAAAAAATGTGACCACGAGGTAGCTACCTTATTACTACAAATTCGTTCATAACCTTTGTTTTAGGTGAAAAACACAAAATTCTATTAAATATGTGTTTCTGGTATCAAAGAAATATTTTCATTGCTATATGAAACTTGTTATATTATAGCATGTCAAGTGAGAAAATACCTACTGGAATTCAATGGTTGCACGACCTTACTATACCCCATACCTTTGGAGCTTCAATTTATGATATCTTCTAAATCCACACCATATATATCCAAATATTGTTTTGTTGACCTCTAGGTCTACGTCATTTTTATTCTCCATTTGTTCCATCTCTTCTCCACAAGAGTCATATAAAAAAGGTACAATTATTTGGATGGTTCTTGGTTTTTGAATCAAAGATTATTTTTGAACTCTATTAATTAGTAAAATTATGTGCATGATTTAACACAAAAAGTGTGTTACAAATGCATCCTCCTTGAGAAAGTCAAAATATTAAAATTTGGGTTTGTCTTAATACAAAAGACCGCTCATGATGAAGTCTAAATACTTAGACATAAACATAAAACCAAAAAAAAAATTAGTTGTGATGGATAAATATAGATAATGTATTACCTAATTAAAATATAAGGTTGGTCATGGTTGGTAGGTTACTTTCCCCACTAAGCATTAGAGGATCAACATTAATAAGCACCATGAAAACCTATCCATAACTAGGTGTCTCTAAGGTCTTAGAACCATCCCAGATAAAAATACTAGAGTGGGCATAGTTTATCATGATGTGGGAGTCCAACATAAACACCGTCTAATATTGTTGAATATCTAGAAGTTGTTGACCATCCATGTGACAAGGCCTGCTAGAATTTCACCCAAAAGTGACAGATTAATAAGGTGACCCTTTCATGCTAGTTAACCCAAATGGGGCAAGAGGGTTTAGGGGAACTCTACTCATCATACATGGGTCTCATCTCAAAATTGAATAAGTTGTTGGATATTCTACATCTTCAACCATACTTTCAAGTCTACGTAATTATGAAATAACAAGTTAGCACACATTGGCGCTACATCAAACGAGGAGAAATGATGTGGGGATACAACAACATTAAAAAAATAATCATTTTTTTCGTATCCAAAAGATTGCTTCAATTCAAAATATAATCTTAGTATGTTGAACCTAATATCCCATGAGAGGCATTTGGATAGAAACGTGACTCACCATGTCAAGGATGTAAGAATGTATTATTGAAAGACATAATCAACTAAGTCAATACATTTTGATCAAAGGAACAAAACCATAAGGGGTGCTTCAGGATTTTTGTTAGAGCATAAAAAAACCTCTCCATAGCTTGATTCTCCTACCTAGGGACTTAGGCTATGATCTCATGCATCTATTAGGCCAAATCCCATTCAATTATTCCTTCTAAGTCTACTTGTATCTTCCTACTAAGCTCCAGGGTCAAGGAATTGCAGACGCAAGGTCCTTCTAAAGCATTGGAGAAGATAGAAGATCATTCCTATGTACTCATTCCACCCCCATATATGCATGTTTACTCAATAGTGAATGTGGAAAATATGAAACTTTCTTAAATTTTTAATATTGGACTAGGAACTTGAGCAAGTATTGCCTTCTATAGAGGACTTAGCACCATAGGATCGAGTATATTTTTTAGAATATATAGTTTTTTAGAATAAATCCAAAACAACTAGACAAGGACAACAAGAACTTTGGAAGGTTGCTTTGTAAGTATTCATTCGAAGCAAGGAAAAATAGTACTCCAAGGAGAAGGTAGGAAAAATTTCCTCGCCTAGTAGAATACTTTTGGGGCCAAAATCGTCCCAAAATAGGGAGGTATGATTGAAAATGGATAAATATATACTTTATCATCGATTACATAATTTTTAATATATATATTATTTGTCATTAATATATAATTTATTCATCCAAACTGATCTAACTCTTATGTAAATATTTTCTTCTTACCAAGTTTATGCCAATATGGCCAAGTATATCTAAGTGTTGAGAAATGACTTTCAACTATACCAAGAGGATAATGGTTCCTAATATTTCCTCCACAAAATGATTAGGGACCGTGGATTATCCTTCCATTACAATTGATTTGGAAAATCCATGTACCGTGAGAGATCGATAGCCTTCTATTATGTTCCAATCCCATATCGTTATCACTACTTGCATTACTTCATTATTAATTTTCTTTGAACAAGGAGACAACCCCTTTGGCTACATGTGGATATTGTCCCATAGTGATTGAATTCCTTCCAACATACGTTTCTTAGTATCTAACACCCTTACCCTTGAAGTCAAGTATTAGTTCTGTGTGCCATGGACTCAAATATATGCTTTAGATTCTCATTTTCTTGAGCATCACTATAGTATTTTTTTAAAGTATGGTCCTAGTGCTCTTAGCCATATTGATCTTATCTATAAGGAACAACTAGGAGGTATGGAAATAGACTTGAACATTATTAAATTTTGGAATTCACAACATCACAACAGTATGTTCTGAATCATGTGCAATCCCCATCTATAGCTAGATTTACTAGAGCAAGCTTTACTTAGAATTTACCAAAGAGAAAGATAGGAAAATAGAAGAAATACGAAGCAAATATTAAGTAGAACGAGTAAAAACACTCAAGTGGATTGATCTTCCATTCTGTATTATCCACTAAGATGAGTACAATATATAGTTTCTCTCAAGAGACAAAATTGAGAGGCTTAGAGGAGATTTGAGTAGCTCACATTAATGTTGCCTTATCTTGACTAATTCCCCCAATCTATGACAATGTGCCAAGTGTAACTCCAAGTAGTGTCCATAATGAGATGAAATGAACCTAGATGGACCATGAAGTGGTTAGGCTAGTCAACAAGTGTGAAAGGAACCATCATGAAGGTGCCAAAGGTGGGTTATTGACTTGGCAGTGGCCATTAATGAGCAAATTGACCAAATCCTCAAGAGGGCGCACCCAACCTCCTTAAAACAAGGAAAATTCAATAACTACCCCATAAATGTAGGATAGAGGGCCACATTGACTCCATAGAATAAGGAAAGGAGTGGGTAAGTGGAAAAACAATATTTTATGGCATAACCACTAGTCTAAGTGGGTCAAATGTGGATAAAGTAGGATCTAAGACACTACACTAGGAACAAAAACCATTTTCACATGGAACAACTTACACTAAACACTTTGAACCTTATGCAAAGATTATTAACTAAGGTCTAGATGGGAAATATGTTCCAAAAAACATTCCTCCAATCCTCAGTTCTCATTTCATGATAAGGCTTCAAGGTCTAACTCTCTAGGGTTTTCGTGATGAACATGCCACTTTCATTATCATATCTAGGAAAAATCCTATGTTGGGAAAGGGGGTTAGTAGGATCTAGTGAAACTAAAGAGATTTTCCTCGCCTTTATCATCTCTTTCTATTATCTAATAATGAGTACTAGGGGCTATATGTTTATGAGAAACCAAAACTAAGTGTGGTAGGTACCCCTCCTATTATACTTACAGATAGAAGAATGACCTATTTAGTATAGGGAGAGGAAGAGAATAGGACAATTTGGGGGATACTTCTATCATATCAAGTTGGATTTGTCTTAAAGAGACATTCTCAACTATTCCTTTTTTTTCTATTGTATATTCTTCAATCCTAACCTTCTTTTTATTTGGATCATGTCCATTTTTTCCATCCTCCCTCATTACTTTCTTACCCTCTTCATCCGATACCCATATCCCATTTATTTTTAGATGTCCATGGCCATTACTTCCTCATCCCTTTACTCTTTTCCAAAACACTTATTTTTCTCCTCCTTTTTCATATTAGCCTCTACTTTCTTCTTATTTTCTTCCTTTGAAACTTCCTTTGCTTCATCTTCTACAATTTTATTTGAATCCTCTTCTATAACCTTTTGTTTTGTTCCTCTTCTTCAACTTTATTATTTTGTTTCTCTTCTTCAACATTCTTCTTTTCTTATTCCTTTGTTTGTTACCTTTCATGCCTCTTTTTATAAAACTTTATTTTCTTAATCTTATACCTTATTCAATGCTTCCTTTTATTCAACTTTCTTTTTCTCCTACTAGTTTAATTTATTTCCTTCCACCTTTTCCCTTCCTCTTCCTCGTTTTCTCTCTATCGTTCATCTCCTTCGATGCCTTTATATTTTCTACCTCTAGTTTCATGGGGAGGAATATTATCAATATCCATGGGCATTGAGCCTGGTTTCTCTTCTCAAGTGTCTTTCTCATATCGAGTTTGTCTTGGCTTATTAAGATCGTGGATAAAGGCCCTTTTATTTAAATGTTCCATAATTTTCTTAAATCATGCTTTTGTTGTGGGGATAAATCTTAAGTGAAGATCGTGTTTTTAATTTAATGGGATATTAGAATTAACTCCTAAGAACAAGAAATATCCACCATCACCCTTTCTAACTCATGGTATCCAATGAATGAATGATAGTGGCACACTATCCTTAAATTTTTTATCCTCGAGTGGGACAAAGAGGCACTTTGAAGAAAATGAAAAGATACACTACATAGAAGGGGTAGAAAAATATCTTATTAGCCCTAAAATTAATTAACTAATACTCTCTCATGATCTTCTATATGGCTTAAACAAATATGAATTGGGGAATTTGGTGGCAAGGACAATGAAAATATGCAAGATGGACAGCATGTCCCCATCAACCATGGAATCATCTTCTCTCCCTAGGATTAAGTAAAGAGGTCTAGTACATACTTTGGGACTCCTTAGGGAAATTATTTATCGCACTAAGGGAGGTTGTCTTGGAGCTAGGATTTAACTTGGTAATAATTTGAGTATCATGTCTCTTCTATAATCATTAGAAAAGGAAAGGAACGTGTTCCTTTGAACATCAACTAGAAATAATGCCATGTTGAGTATAGTGTTTAGCATGGAAAATATGGTTTCAAAAGTGATATAAAAGAATTAATGGGTGTGGTCGATAAACATGATTGAGGAGGTTACAAGGTCAAAACATTATCCCACAAAACTCCAAATTCAAGAAATGAATATGCTTTTGGGATTATATGATGAGCTAGACACAAAGATCAATATGAGATTCCTTCCATTTTAAATAGGGATTGACCTAAGGCTACGCCTATTAATTAACGAGGGAAGTAAGTATTAGAGAGAAATAATAGAAAACTTGGAAAAGTTATCAATGAAATGAGGGAGTTTGTAAGAGGATATATCTCTTATGTGAGAGTAGTGGTTGGATTACCTAGTATAAGACTCTTCTGAGGAGGTGTTTTAAGCTCTAAACATGGTGGTTATCTTCTTTCAGAGATAAATTAACAAAATGGAGCTATGAAAATCACTTACCTAGCGAAATTCTAATACCCAAATGTCAAAATAGGTATCCAATTTATATGTGAGCCTAAACATCAATTTTTTTGGTGGATATAAGATATTTGAGTTTTAAGTGTATTTTTCCATAGCTCCTTATTTTCCTTAAATATTTCATAGAAATGACATAGGCTTCATAATTTAACTTTTATGGTGAAAAACAATTTGACATGCAAGCATTGAATCTAGGATCATAGACCAATTAAATGGGTATTTTGTACAAGTCATTGTTAACCAAGAGGGTTCAAAGATGTGGCATTATCTAATTGTATGAAAAGATTCAACAATGGGACCTTTGGGATAAATATTTGTATCATTAGTTGATTCCAATCATCCAAGGGTGAATATCCCTTAGATTCAATATGGACCATTGAGCTTAAACTGTGGGTGCAACCTCCATCACTAATCTTCCTTAGCAATATTATAATTTTTATACACTTTAGGTGGAAAACTCGCCAATAATTTATAGGATGTCGACATTTTCAGGTGGGTGAAATATTGACCATGTACGGGCTCCTACCTACTTTCCCCTTTGAATCTACTTAAAACCATATAGGATCACACTTGCAAATCTAATCTTGCAAGAATAATCATAGTGATTCATAACATTCTTAACTTTTTGGGCCTCTACTCATCTTGATCTCTCATGATTCATTGTGAACCATTGATACAAAAAATCAGGGATGATTTGGGTCATTCATAATACTTATGGAACTTCTCTTCCACCAATGCAGCTCAATTCCATGAAAGTTTTTCAAGTATAGATCTAATCTATAAAGTAAAATACTAGTCATTTGTGACACTTTACAATCTAAAGCTTCATTTTTCCTTAATCCCCTACAAGAGATTGTGGACCATTGCTCACTCATTACAAGAGGATACTTGACCATTCTCAAGTCCCCTTTTATTATGGCCTTATTTTTCATTTCATCTCCCATGGACATGTCATTTCCATCAATATGTTCTTCTAGGAGCTACCATGTCCATTCTCAACACCTTTTTCACTTTGGTCCTCCTCTTACCTTAGTCCCATATGAATCAACCACAACCGTAGATTCATTTCCACATGGAAAATCACCAACATTCATGGCACTCAAACAATTTTGATCTCCCGATGATCCCAGCTAACACAAGATGGCATGGCTCATTGATATTCCTTCATGGGAGGATTTGGGTTGTTTGTGACACTTTGGAATTTTTATCCCTCTCCATTCTCCATCTCTCCCAAAGGATTGAGGACTTCCAATATCCTCTTGCAAGGACAATCACCACCATTCAAAACCTCATAAAAAAATATTATGTTCATATACATTATCCCACAAATAATTTTATGTTGTCGATTCATCTATGGTAGGTCAATCTATTTTCAACTCAAAAAGTCTCGCCCTTCTTTAGTAGATCTTGGAAGTTGGTTTTCCTTGGATAATTTTGTGGGAATATCAATCTATCTTAGAAAAAACTTTATTATGACATGATATATATTAGCATGCTATCATCATGGAAAACTAAGGTTGATGGGGTTCGAGGAATTTTCTAAAAAAAATATTTTTGGAAATGAGAGACGTGCTTCAAGGGTGGAATATGTGTGGAGAGCCTATCATACAATGTAAACCAAGGGTCAAATTGATGAAAGAAGACAAGGTTCCAAGGGTTAATGTTTTTAAGGTTGGGTGTCCCAAGGGAACAACACATTGATCTTATCCTATTACTCTCCCTCCTAAAGGTCAAGACAATGCTTGATTTATAACCTTAATAAATAGAGTTATGATATCTTTATTTAATTAACATAACAAAAAACAATAAAAAACCATAATTATTTTATATTCAACCCTACCACATTTGGGATTTAAGAGATGTGAAAACACACATAAATGAAGGCACATTATTATCAATCACAATTACAAGTATCAAAGTCCCATGATCTCTATTTAAACTAGGCAGGTCTCAGTCCCATGATCTCCATTTAAACTAGGTAGTGGGAGACTTATATTCTCCAGGACCAAACACCCTTACCTAGAAATTTATGAACCTCATTGTTCATAGTCTCTAACTTTGTTGACTTATGCACAAATCAAATGACGCCACATATTCCTTTGTATTCCATACACCACCTTTCCTTGGGGAAATTATTTCATTATTACAACAACTACTTTTTCATTTCTTTCAACTGAAACATTTGGAGAGATTATTATGTGATCATATTTTTTTTGTTGGTGTCACTCATTAGATTCATAGTAGATAGAATGATGATGCATTTAATATGTTTACCACAACATTGGTCCATGGGGAGAGTAGAAGAACAAGAGCATATATAGGCATACTTTCAAGGAAGTTATTTGACCTACATTTCAGACTATCTAATTCTATTCAGTCAAATATATGGCATAAATTTGATGCTTGTGCTACCCCCAATGTATTAAAAAATAGTCAAGTTTCCAAGTAAAAGATCACCAATAATTTTTCACTATTGTATGTGACAAAACATGGACACCCTAAAGTTGCGTAAAACCATAATACCATGGTCATATCTCCAACATGGATCTGTATGATGTCACAATGAACACATTGAAACAAAGCCTATGGTTTGTCATCACATCAAAGTTTATTCATGTAGAAGAATTCGTATGTAGCGTTGAGCATGGAATTAAATTAATACTAGATAGTATTGAGGAAGAAATAAAGAAATATGTGGCTATTATATTAATGTAGAGAAAGAATTATAAAACTAGTACGAAAATTGTGGACTTTAAGTCCCTAAATAACCTTTGGAAAAATGAGAATACTGTCATTTTGAAAGATGGCAAGGGAGGGGCTGTGATGGTCCTCAATAACCAAGATGACCATAATAAGATGATTGAACATCTCTCCACTAGAATGATATATAAGAATATATATAAACCCCTTACATAAAGTAACTAATAAGGTCAATAAGGCCATCAAGGAGTCCCACCTAGATTCTCATACCAAAAAGAGTTTATCCCTTAGTTGTCCCATTGTCCTAAGGGTTTATGGGCTACCAAAAATCCATAAAATGGCATCCCTCTGGGAGAAATTATGAATGATATTGGTTCTTTGATGTATGAACTGGACAAGTCCTTATCTAGATTATTAAAGCCTCTTGTAGGGAAGATAAACTCCTTCATGAAGGATTCAAGTGGATTTGCTGATATGGTCAAGAACACTACTCTTGAGTCACGCAACACTAACATTTGTTTCAATGTAGTATATTTGTTTACAAAGATATCCCTTGAATCCACTAAGTGTTCAAGAAAACTACCCCATGGCTATCCATATTCATCAATATATTAATGCAAACTCACAACATCACCCAACTCAAAATTTGAGCGGCATAAGCACTATGGCCACCAAAAGCAATTAGACTCTTTAATAATGATAACCTTGATCAAGAAAGAGATCACATTCTTCGAGCGTTCGTGAATTATGGGTATAAGAAAGTGCAAGCTAGCGATATGATTTGGAATGTTGAAATCGAACCTTTAAGTAAGGAAGAAGACACATTGAAATTGGTCCTTATGTATATCCAAGGTGTTATAGATAAGATTGCCAAAATCCTTAGAGAAAAATAAATCATCACAAACTTCAAACCACCAAATATGTCCATTAAATGAATGATGAAATCAGTAAAATAACTAATTTATCCACATCATCACAAAGGGGTGTATGAGATCCCTTGCTTATGTGGGGAATTGTACATTGAGGAGAATGGGTGATATTTTCAATTAAGGATCAAGGAGCATGAAGCTGACATCAGGTTGGAACACTTTCACATCTCTAATCTCATTGAATGCTCCCAAAATACTAAGCACCAATTATGTCTCGAAAAAATGAAGATCCCAAAGGCCCTTTCAAAAATTAATAACTATTGTATATGTAAGTTTAGAGAGGCCATCAAGACTATCAAGCATCCTCGTAATTTGCAAAAATATGGTGGTTAGAAGGTGAGTATCAATTGTATCCCATTATTCTAACAAAGAACAAGATCGACTTAGTTTAATAATAATAATAG
The DNA here is from genome assembly GCA_001517045.1 of Pseudotsuga menziesii. NCBI lineage: Eukaryota > Viridiplantae > Streptophyta > Pinopsida > Pinales > Pinaceae > Pseudotsuga > Pseudotsuga menziesii. The sequence goes on along the minus strand of LPNX010683660.1, from coordinate 439,313 downwards.
TTAACAACTATAATAATAACAACAACAATAATAATTAGCAACTATAATAATAGTAATAACATCATTCGTATGAATATAACTATTAAATAAGAAGTCGACTTAATTCTACCAAGTCAAGCTAAAAAAACATCATTAATAACATAAGATCAACAATTCTCTTCCTTTACTCTTTATGTCCTAATGATGAACAAAGTTGTAGGTTTAAATATTCTTTTGATGTGAGTTCTCATGAAGATTTGATGGTTAATTTTAAAGACTATGGAAACCTAAAATACATTATTAACATCATAATTAATTAGGAAAATCAAAATTAGTGTATATGTATATCATCTTTAATCTCACATTCTTTAACACCTTCTCATTTTGTAATTGTTTCTTCCTTTACATTTCTCTGCAACTGCCTCTTCTACATTTACTACAAGTGTCTCATATGAAGCTTTGATTATATCACAATAGTATCAACATTGTCTTTATCAAGGGAACCATTTCTCCTTAAGCTTTCCATACACTCAATATCCTAATTTCATTGCATATGCATAAGGGCTATTATTTCTGTTATCCAAAACTTCTTATGGTGGTTTCCTCCCAGGATTTTTGGATATGCAAAAATTCAATCATGCATTCAATTGGATGCTTCGTCTTCATTTTCATCTAATTTTCCTCAAGTGCATCACTTGTTCCAAGGCGACAGTTCATTTCACCCATGCCCATTTCTACTAGACAACACTTTTTATCTTTCATCTCAACTTTCTCATTTGGTAGCATGGAAGTAATGATGTCATCCAAATTATTCTCTTCGTCCTCAACCTAGAATAGATTATAGTGTCTTCTTTCTACTATGTAATATTCATCATTACTTTTGTCATTAGCCTTTCTAATGGTTTCAAGGTTGGAGCTTCATTTTATCTTTTGACCCACACTCTTCCCTCTAGATCAGGTTGTCCATTGCTTCAATATAACCATATTTTCCAAACATGGTATTTCAATGACCACTTCCACACTGTACAATCTTCTAAGGTTCTTCCTAAGCCATTTATACCTCGTCAACCATCATTGCTTTGGATTCTCACCAATGACTAACTACAAAAAATTCTCCTTAATTTTTTCTACCCTCAATCCTTGTTCTCGATATGTATTCCACTATCCAACTTCAAACCCCTAGGTATTAACAATGCACCTTAGTGAAACGCATTGCTCCTTGCAAAATACAAATAATACTTTCTTTAAGCTAAGTCTTGGCATCAACAAGTGAAGTCCTTATTCACATCTCTTCACACAACAATATACAATTGTCATGTTTCTCCTCCTCTTTCAATTCTTGAAAATCTAGTAACCCACAAGTTCCAAAAAGGATATCTAGGCTCTAAGACCAATCTAATGCAAAGGATAATTAGGGTTAACCTAAAATCAATGTACTCTTGAGAGGAGTTTCCAAATGGCATATAGAAAAACCCCTAATATTGTTAGGCAATATAGAAAAACCCCTAATATTGTTAATGTTCTCAATAAGTAGATCATACACATTAAATCAAATATATTATTATCTCATTATGGAAGCATTTAGCCATTATACAACACCAACTCACAATCCAATGACCAAATGATCCTCAAACCATCTTGAGTTCTTGCAAGCATTAAAATGCACCGACATGTGTTCCATCTCAAATACTTCTAGGAATATAAATGCATCGATGTGCTTGTAACCCTTCAAACACAACATCCACTCACAAGTGCATCGATGCCTTGTAATCTCTTAGAACATATCAAATACTCACAACATCCAAATGCATCGACATGCCTGCCATTCCAAATAACTATGGGCATACAAACCAAAATATGTCAAACAGAGGGAGGGGAAGGCCAACAAACATGCATAATCATCTTGCAAGTAATCAACCATTATGTTAGTTACAAGGGTTACTACCTCTGTGCACACCCTCATTGCCATAAGGATCGTGTTATATTGGGACTTATATGTTGTGGATGACCAATCCTCACAATCAATTGAAATAGGAGGGGATGAGAGGAGGGATCACCTCAAATACTTGTAGGAATACAATTGTGATGATGTTATTGTAATCCCTTAGATCATATCAAATCCCCACATTGCATTGGCTAATTACAAATTGACCGATGTACACATGATCCCTCAAATCATCTAAAAATATTTGCACCAACATTCTTATAATGCAACAAATCATCTCATCCCACAAAGAAGGGAGGGGAACGTCCATCTCAAATAACCACAAGTCATCTCATCCCACAAAGAAGGGAGGAGAAGGCACATCTCAAATACCTAAAATTCATTCCAACCCACATAGGAAGGAGGGGAAGATCAATCTCAAATACCCTCAAGTCATCTTAGCACGCAAAAGAGGGAGGACAAAGTTCATTTCAAATGCATGTATGCATACAAATGGAAACGAAGACCAATGAACTATTACATTAGTTGAGAAAGGAAGGGGAGACCTCTACAGACACTCGGGCTCATTAACATCTCTTAATTTATTGAGGCTTATTCCTTGCAACTTATTGATCCTCACAGTTAATATGAGATAATAAATATTGTATTATACAACATATTCCAAAGTAGTAAAAATAAATTCTCCCTTATTGTTATTCCTCCACTGTTTGATCAGGCATCCTATGTTGTAGTGTGAACCCGGCCCACAGGTCCTCGCCAACCCTTATTTTCCTCCCATTCCCCACGTACAATGCAAGACTAGATTCAATCACAACAATAGACTTTACCACATCCTTCCAAATAACCGATCCACTAGCATGTGTCTTCGCAGGGCTCCATATCCAGTCTTCCACATAAACAGGGTCAATATACTTATGAATCATAACCTGTGTCCACAAGCTTTCAGTCTTTAAGAGTCTCCACCCCCCCTTGGATGCCAATGACTTAGCAAACAAAAATATTTTTTGAGGCCCCAACCTCCCAATCCTTTCAGGACAACAATCCTCTCCCATAGAACCCATGGCGTCACTTGCACCTCCTTTTTTCCACTCCATAGAAAATGAAAAGAAGTTCTGTGAGCTGCTTCTAATATGCCTTTTGGAATCCAGGCTAGTGACATCTAGTAGACTGGAATTGCTTCCAAGACTGCTTTAACCGACACCAGTCTGCCAACCCTAGATAGACATTTATGGCTCCAGAGTTTTAAACGCTTTTCCATCTTGTCCAATAACCATTTCCAGTCCCGCTTCCGATAATCAGTAGGTTTTAAATAAAACCCTAGGTATTTCAGTCCTCCATCCAATCCTCCCAGCCTGTAAGGGAAAATCCCAGTGAAAACCTGTATCTCATCATCGCTCAACATGTGGGTAGACAGTGTAGATTTCCTAGAGTTTATTTCCATCCCCGTGGCTTTAGAAAATAGCTCTAGAATATCACAAAGGGTATTTAGGTCTCTGGCAAATCCAAAACAGAAGATAAGGATGTCATCCACAAACAAGAAGATGAGCCAATTGCAGCTGCTGAGAGATATGAATACCTTTTAAAGTTCCAAGTCTTTTAGCCTCCCTAAGAGTCCTGCTCAAACCTTCAGCCACTAACAAAAAGAGTAGCGGGGACAAAGGGCATCCCTCTCTCAACCCTCTTTTAGCATGAAAAAAAGGGGATGGAACACCATTAATTAGGACCGCAAAAGACAAAGTTGTGATGCAACTCATTATCCACCTAATAAAAGCAATTCCAAAGCCAAGGTGCATTAGCAACATAAGTAAGTAAAGCTAACTTACCTTATCATAGGCTTTGGAGAGATATATTTTTAGGATAGCCCATGTTATCACCAACCTTGTAGTTGCCTATGTAAGATAGATCCGGATGGACGGTAGATGGACACGAAACTAAGGAGGTGGAACCAAGACTGCCTAGACTCCCAAAAGGATGGTTGTCACGCCAATCAAGGCAGTCTTCGTTTTATGTTACCTAGGTCCAAGGTAACAACGGGGGAGACCCAGATCTACTCCCGACAGGAGAAATCAAACCTAGACACCAGATAAGATCAAGTATGGCTTGAGGTATGTAAGGTGTAAGGTAATTGGAAACTCTAGATCTATGGAAGATAATACTAAGTGGACTAGGGCTTTGGAGGAGGGATTCAGTCGTATGAGGGTTGATTCAAAGTGGAATACAAGTGACCTATCGGGGTAATACTAAATCTAGGGTTGAGGTACTAGCAACTAATGAGGATAACCGCTTCCTTAGGAAACGTAACCGAGGCAGGATAAGTAAGGACAGAGTTGGGACTGTCTAGTACCAAAGGGATAGACTGAATGAGAAATATGCCAATGTCAGAGATATGCCAATGTCAGATTACCTGAGTCATCAAGGAGCAGTCAACTTTCAGTGGAAAGAGGTCAAAAGAGGGATAGCGCTAGGATTGGAGATCAGTGCTTGTTGGGCCTTGGGTAATGGAGTTAGTATCTGCATAGCGTTAAAGTGAACCCACCTGGGATATGCCCTGATCTATGGACCCAGAAAAGTGTTTGGCCCGAAAGATTCAGTTTACAGGGAAACCAACAGAAGGAAGGCTAGCTCTAGGGTTTGGAGAGGTAGATCTGCAGATCTAGGACAACCAGGAGACTATCAGATCAGCATTGGAGGAGAGATGATATCAGAATGGCCTGATCTACAAACCTAAGTCAGAAAATTTGAGAAAAAAAATCAGATCTAGAAAAGTCAAAATCTGATGAGGGAAGCTAGGATGCTGAAAGTCAGTTTTTCAGATCTAGGGCTACCTGGAAGGAACTAGCTCAACATTGGGGGTGTTCTGGAGTGAGGGAAACCTGATCTACAAAGCCAAGTGATTATTTTTTGGAAAAAATCAAATCTGGAAAAGTCAAAATTTCATTAGGGGCATTGGGGTCTAAGTAGTCAAAAAGTCTAATCTAGGGAAAACCAGTCACAATCTAGACAACATTGAGGAGGATATGGTGAGAGGGGTGCCCGATCTAAAATACCCAGCAATGGTTTGTCCAAAGATCGAGCGGTTTTGTGATTAACTATTTTTTGGGGGGATTTTTATTATTTAGGAGTTTTCAGAAAATTTGAAAAAAAGCAAGTACAATGGATTGAGATATGGAAGAGAAGAGACTAACCTGTAGATCTTACCTGGAAATGCTTGTAGATTCCTTGATGATGATGATCCTCGCCATCTCGATCAATTCTGAAAATCTGAGTGAGTTCTAAGACCAACGTTATGCTCCAAGTGACTAATACGCCCCTATCCTACACCAGCAAACATCAATAATATCATATTTGCTATATCATGAAAGAAAAGCTAGATCTATAGAAAAGTAACAAAATGTAATCATAGATCACAGTGAAGCTAATGAAAACCCCCTGATACAAGACGAAGACAATCCGAATGAGTTGAGGTCCCCCTGCAAAAATGCTCCAACTAAAAAAGCCCTCATGTAGACAAGGCAACGATCCCCAAAAAAGATATAGATCTCACACAATATTTTAAACGCTAGGAAGCAAAATACTTTCCAATCACCACCAAAGAACATCAGATGCAAAGCCGATCCAAAAAATATCCACAGAAAAAATCTTTCTACTTATCAAATTCAAGAGCCAAAGACCCCTTACAAATGAGAAGCTCTCTCCTTTAAAAAGAAATGAGAGAACCAAAATCCTAACCATTTTCAAATCTAGTGGCTAAGATTAAAATATATTAATGTTCTAATCAATGGTTGAGATGAGCTCAACATATAATACATGGATCAATATAACCATGAAGTACCAAAGTGGACTAAATCACCCATAAAGAGGGTACCCCACTCAACAAGAAATAAATGAAGCAAATGATGGGTCCATGGAGTGTTAACTAACTCCCTCTAGGTTCCCCATGGCACAATAAAATAATATAATATTTAAATTTTTTACTTTGTGCCTCCTTGAGGAAATTGTGAGCCTCCCAAAAGTTCTAGAAAATAATATAAAAATGCCCAAAAATTAGGTGTGGGCCCAATCAGGTGTTGCAATTGTTGAAGAAGGTGCGGAGGACATCACAATCATCATCAGAACTCATCCCATATCATTTCCTTGCCTCAGTATCCCAAATCGATTCCTTCAGTAGCCATTTAATCATTTTTTAATCTGCCTCGAGAAACATGAACCTGTCAAAAAAGCCTCCTAGGGTACCTGCACTGTCAAACTAAGCCCACCAAGCTCTCTAGGATGGGGGTAATATGGTATAATCAAGTGGCTGCACCCCCTATGCCCCATAGAGCGCCCTAGGAGATCCCAATAGAACATCTCCATGTTCAGACACATCATCCTGTGAAGCAAAACTGCATCAGAAAGGTAAAATGAGCCTGATCATCTCTGTAAGTGCCCAGAACTGAAAATAAGCTATCTCACTAGACTCAAAGAGTCCAAATCCATCTAGGGGGCATACTCATTCCCCTACCAGGTCTCTTCCTGGGCATCAACAATATCCAATAGACAATATAATCACATATAAATGACCAGATACCAATAATATAACTCAGGCTATCATCCATTTGCTGCAAGTGTTACAAGGCTAAGACATGCTCTACAAATAATTTAAGTAACATTCATAACAAGTAGCAGTCACCTCACTGGCGGTACATCAACCAAATACATATATAGGGTTTTATTTATTATTTACTCAGACCAGACTTTCAGGACTATACTCACTTCATAGTTGTAGTCAATTTGCTAGTGAAGGGTGAAGGCTGAAATTGACAAGGCTAGAGTGAAGGATGACTACCAACTTAACATCATGATACTTTGGATATCGGAAGGAAATATTCAATATAACCACATGCCAGACAAACAACAACACAGGGAATGGCAGTGCGTCACAAATGGTTGAGTTGTTCAGAGAGTGCTTATTCAACTTAGGCATCATGTCTACATCAAGTTTGATCCAGGTTCATTAGGACCATCAATTTTATTTCCATGGCCTTTTTGGCATATATGACCTTTTGGGGACTTCACCAGTGCTTAAAAGCACGACTAACTGCAGCTTTCATCCAAGACATATTCAAATTTATAAGGTCAACAATTTTTGGATATAGCATATATTTAACCTGCTTTTGAGACCTTTTCTTATACCCTTCATGGAGTATTTTAGAATTTCATTGCTCTTTCCCTTTGCTTGTATATGTTAAGAAACACATTTTCCATGGGCGCATATATAAACATTTCCAATACAAGTAGTACATGAGATTTCAGTTTTAGCCAACAACATCTCAAGTGACTAGGGGGAGTTCTGCACAATGTCAAACATCGGGACAACCGACCATAATGATTTAGCCATACAATCCAACTCACCAAAGGCAAGTTCTGTAACCAACTCAGAGCCGAGACATACTATAAACAGGGAGGTTTGTCCAACAACGGTTCTAACAGGGAAAGGTCCTCCATGCCATAAGTCAAGTAGTAAGTCGGGTTAAAAACAAAACTGGAAGGTAATGGATGGGTGGAGACAGTGAAAGATGAATCCAACATTGGCAAGCCAAAGAATGGTGGGAATGACTACCTCTATTCTCCCTAGGGAGGGTAAAACCAATGAGTATGGATTAGGAACTTCCAAGTCTAAGTAGGGACACCAATACATAATACAAATACATCTAAGTCCATATATTTATGACCGCCAGACGATGACACTAAATGCTAGTATATGTCACAAAGATGAGTATAAGAGCAATGATAACCATAACACAATAAAATAAATGCCTAGTCATAACCATGCAAATTATCCATCTGAACCATCATCTATCCAATGAGAAAACACTAGAACCAATCTAGGCATCACTAACTGCTCTGTAAATGACTGAATGGCTATATTAGTCCTCGAATCTGAGTGTCCTGAGACTCAGTTTTTACATGGGAGAGTATAATAGTCCACTAACAAACTAATGATCAGTCAAAACTGCTCATCTCGGCATCTCATATGTAAGAGATTTGGATGAAAAATGTACTGTATCTTAAAAATAGAATATGGTAGCCTAGCTACTATATATGTGATAACATTTGGCTCCAGCTGGGACAAGTGCCTTGCTGAAAAGAGCGCTTGAGAACCTCAGAATCTCTAGTCCTCATACGCTGCTTCTCGCATCCTCGATCAATCTTCCAGCTCTGCAACCGCTACCAAAATGTCATCGACTACCTGCAGCATGTACAGAGCTATACCAAACTCACAGACCAGTCGTCAGAACAATATGTGGATACTATATAAAATATTGAAATAAAAATGCATGAAACCGAAAAGTAGAAAATAAATCTAATCTATAACCATAACTTTCAAAAAAAGTTTTTTTTTATTATGCAGGATAACAGAAATCAAAACTATACTAAGAGCTTCAAAAGTGAGCTTCAGGAAAAGATGCAAGATTCTACACTACTACCGGGAAAGGCTTATTCAAGTCCTACCTACCCAACTCTAACCAATTTAGACCAGTGTTAGGTAAAATCATAAATCCAATGCAACCACTTGCTAAACAAATCTATTGAACTTTCTTTACCGTTAATGATACAACAAATCAAATATGGCTTGTAAGTAATGTAGATGAAAATTGAAGCCATTATAACTTGTTGTTTGAAAATCAAAGAAACATATGGATCAAGAGAAAAGGAATCATGCCAGGAATGAGATTGAATTTCTAGAAACTCATCCATCAAGATACTGATAGGGTCATAAAAGGAATGCAATTTCGTTCTTGATGGAGGAAGACAATATGATTCATGACTTAGCCACTCCAAACAGTTCTTTGTTTTCTCCTCTACCCTACTAGGACATTCAATTCTATTCACTCCTAGAGAATCAAATGGGGACAAGTTGTAATGTAATGAAACTGTGAATGAGATCAAGCCCATTTGTTGTTCAAAAATGGAGAAAAAATGAAATTGTTCTTTATACACCTCCAACCATCCATAATATAGATGAAAAAAATTATTCATTACGGATGACTGAGAAGAGACATGAAGTGCCTTTTCTCCAATTTCGTGATAATTCTTAAACTTCTGATTAAAGATTTCGAAAGTAACAACTTGATTAAAAGACAAACCCATGCAAGAAGACTCGAAAAGTTGGGACAAGAGGGTGGATTGAAAATTTTCTCCTAGACTTGGAATAATTGATCTTGGCATTTGATGAGAGAAAAAAACTTTTAAATTAATTCCAGGAGTGATTTCAAGATTCGAAACAAGGTCAGTATCCACACATTGAACCAACATTCTTTGATTAAGGATTAGATGAAGAGTTCTATTGATACTATCAGGACATGGATCCTCATTGCAATGTTGTCGATCAAGTTCACTTACAGTCGTATCATCATGTGATTGTTCCTTTTTAAGCTCTAGATAAGGAAAAACGACAATAAGTTCGATTTCAGTTTCCCTGTCACTCTTATAGGCGTGCTCTTCAGTCACAATATGTCCACAAGATTGCTCTTCAAGGGAAGTTTGATTGATTTCATGAAATTCTTAATCCAGATTCATATGGCTTGAATATTGACTCAAATTATCGTCAATTAGGCAATGACTATGGAGTTCCTCTTCTAAAGGCTCTTTAATGGACTCACAAAGGGAAGGCTCAACTATGGATGCTTCTTGATGGTGATTAGGTTCCCTTCCATGGATCAAATCCAGGATTTGCTCAGTGACTGCTTCAAGTAATAATAACAGAGTATCTCGTATGATTTGATTGATATCCCTCTTAGTTTCAACATGAGGTTTTGAAACATTATTCTCGAAGTACTCTGTAACGTTCTTATGGATTGCATGCATGCTCATAATTTGGAACATATCAACAGAGGAATGGTCCAATTGAGAAAGAACATTGTCAATATATTGATTATCAATGGCAGAATCATTGCTAGACTGACACTCTAACATTTTATCAGTGTTCCTACTCCAACTATCAATTGACAAATCTGTGAACATGTCATACCTAGTGATGGATCCTGGTGCTAAATGATCAAACCATAGTTGAACATCCCCTTGCAAGGATTCTCCTAAGGCTCGCATATAAACATCTTCATTGTTTGCACCTCTAGAATCCATGTAATCCCACAGAATATCCAAATGACTTTCAATAGATATATCCTTATTTCCATTGAACCGGGGCATCCTCCTAGTGTAATCGTTTGGCATAGGATGAGGTGCCCCCGATATTTTAGAAAAGTCAAAAAGAGATTGTCTGTCTTGTTTTTTAACAACTCTAGTTACTTGGCTATAAGGATTTGACTGGGACTGACTTCTAGGCTCATGTCGACTTGCAGGTCCACTGGGGATGGTTGGGAAATATTTGTTGCATGGGTGAGGAAGTTGGTGGATATCATAAAAATTGTGGTAACTAGATTCATACCCATAGTCATGCTCGAGATCATCCTCATACCCGTAGTCTGAACTCCATCTATCCCTTTCGTTTATTTCAATCATGTTTTTGGTTAATTCCTTCATGTGCCTCAAGAACACATTTCAATTCATTATGATTTATGGGATGGGTTCCCTTCTCAATGGAGTCGCCAGGTGAACGAATTGTCGTGTTCACCAATGGATAATGTCGTAGGAGAGGTGAGGTATGTCGAACCAAGGTAGGCCTCTACCTCCCTGGAAACGACGCCAAAATGTTATCACCAACCTTGTAGTTGCCTATGTAAGATAGATCCGGATGGACGGTAGAGGGACAAGCAACTAAGGAGGTGGAACTAAGACTGGCTAGACTCCCAAATGGATGGTTGTCACGCCAATCAAGGCAGTCTTCGTTTTATGTTACCTAAGTCCAAGATAACAACGGGGGAGACCCATATCTACTCCTGACAAGAGAGATCAAACCTAGACACCAGATCAGATCATGTATGGCTTGAGTTACGTAAGGTGTAAGGTAATTGGAAACTCTAGATCTATGGAAGATAATACTAAGTGGACTAAGGCTTTGGATGAGGGCTTCAGTCGTATGAGGGTTGATCCAAAGTGGAATACAAGTGACCTATCGGGGTAATACTAGATATAGGGTTGAGGTACTAGCAACTGATGAGGATAACCGCTTCCTTGGGAGACGTAACTGAGGCAGGGTGAGTAAGGACAGAGTTGGGATTGTCTAGTACCAAAGGGATAGACTCAATGAGAGATATGACAATGTAAGATTACCCGAGTCATAAAGGAGGTGTCAACTTTCAGTGGAAAGAGGTCAAAAGAGGGCTAGCACTAGGCTTGAAGATCAGTGCCTGTTGGGCCTTAGGAAATGGAGTCAGTATCTGCACAACGTTAAAGTGAAACCACCTGGGATATTTCCTGATCTATGGACCCAGAGAAGTGTTTGTCCTGGAAGATTCAGTTTACAGGGAAACCAGTAGAAGGGTTAACACTAGGGTTTGGAGAGGTAGATCTGTAGATCTAAGACAACCAGGAGACTATCAACTTAGCCTTGGAGGAGAGATAAGATCAGAATGTCCTGATCTACATACCCAAGTTAGAAAATTTCAGAAAAAAGAAAAAGAAAAATCAGATCTAGAAAAGTCAAAATATGATGAGGGAAGCTAGGATGATGAAAGTCAGTTTTTCAGATCTAGGGCTACCTGGCAGGAACTAGCTCAGTGTTGGGGGTGTTCTGGAGTGAGGGAGACCTGATCTACAAACCCAAGTGGTTATTTTCTGCAAAAAAACAAATCTGGAAAAGTCAAAATTTCAGTAGGGGCCCCGAGGTTTAAGCAGTCAAAAAGTCAGATCTAGGGAAAACCAGTCACAATATGGACATGGTTGATGAGGATCTGGTGAGAGGGGTGCCCGATCTACAAAACCCAACAATGGTTTGTCCAAAGATCGAGTGGTTCCCTGATTAATTTGTTATTGGATTTTTATTATTTAGGAGTTTTCAGAAAATTTGAAGAAAAGCAGGTACAATGGATTGAGATCTGGAAGAGAAGAGACTAACCTGTAGATATTACCTAGAAATGCTTGTAGATTCCTTGATGATGATGATCCTCGCCATCCCGATCAATTCTGAAAATTTGAGTGAGTTCTAAGACCAACGTTATGCTCTAAATGACCAATGCGCCCCCTATCTTGCATAAGCAAACATCAACAATATCAGATTTGTTGTATCATGAAAGAAAAGCTAGATCTATAGAAAAGTAACAAGATGTAATCATAGATCACAATGAAGCTAATGAAAACCCCCTGATACAAGACGAAGACAATCCAAGCGAGTTGAGGTCCCTTTGCAAAAACGCTCCAGCTAAAAATGCCCTCCTGTAGACAAGACAATGATCCCAAAAAAAGATATATATCTCACACAATATTCTGAATGCTAGGAAGCAAAAGACTTTCCAATCACCACCGAAGAACATCACCACCGAAGGCAAAATTCTGGGTATGTAAGCTGCCGAAAGCTCTATTTTCGGTGGCTAATGAACAACTGCGGTGTTCGCCTAAGCCACCGAAAGCTCTGTTATTCAAATTTTAATAAAAATTTTAATCACACTTTGTCCTTATGCTTTACAGATTCAATTCTGACCTTTTGGTATTTCTGCAACCTGCATAGGGTTTGGAATAGCAACAGCATCACAGGCTGCCTCCGGATCCTGAAGGCTTATTGCTACCTCTGCTAGGGTTTCCAACGCAAGGTGAGCTTGAGATTTAGGGTTTGAATTCTTCGTCTGCAACCTCGACAGTATGATCATCCTGTAGAGCCTAGCATTGTCCTTCATTAATGTCAAATTTCTTTTTTGCAGCAGGATATACATCCCTCTCATTTCTAGAAGAGAATCATGCGATTCAGTATTTCTTTTGGTTAATCTTGCATTAGTTCTTTTGATTTCTCTCTCTAAGACCTCTAGTTCATATACTTGCCCTAATAGCTGGTTGATTCTCTGGGACCTAGGTTTGCTAGAGGAAGCCCCTGTCACTTGTTCAACTAGATCCTCCCTTGGTGTAGGTGAGGGAAGCTCCTCATGCTTTGCTACAACCTGCTTTGTTAGGTCAACTCCCTGCTCCTCTTCATCTTCAAAATCAATGTATGGTAGGTTGAGGATATTTTTACCTTGTGCTGGAGCCTCCTCCTTCTCTATTATGCTATTGAATTCTAGGTTCTTTTTGGCCTTCTTAAAAGCTGGAGAGTTCTGGTCAACTGCAATTGGGGAGATGACTCTCCTCGTCCTTTTGCCACTTCTGGGGGTGGAAGACCTTTTTGAAGGGGATTTCTTTTTGTCCTCGGGCTGCAATTCTGTGTCAAACTCATTCCAGAATAGGAAGAATGCCCAGGCTATGTTTCTCCTTCGTAAAAGCTCTTGGACAATTAGCTTGAACAAGCCATGGTGATATAACCTGCCTGCAATCTTGGTTGTCTCGACCCTAACCTAATGAGCCATTTTAGTCAGGATTTTGCTGAGGTAAAAAGGTAGGTCCGGGGGGTTCCTTCCAGTGAAATGATTCATTAGTTTGAAGTGGTAGATCATCACCCTATTATAGCTACCCTCGCAGGTTATGTAGACTAGGATTGCTTTCAACAAGTTCTGCCACTTTTCCTCCAGGCAGGATGTAGTTATGCTCTTCTTCCATATGAGGTTTTTGTGTTCAGGTTGCAGGTAAGACCTGAATTCTATGTTCTTTATGACAATGGTTTTAAACCAACTCTCTCCAATCCTTGGGAACTCTATCACTTCAGCTACCAAAGCTTCATCCACCTGAAATTCCTCTTTGCCAATTACTGCCTTTGATCCATCAAATGTGAGGGCAAATGCTTCTGCCACTTGCTGATGAGATCCCTGAACCTTTTCACAAAATCTGTAGTATCTTGCATCTTTGAATAGCTGACATACCTATGGATGTGCTTCTAGGTAACCAATGTCACCCAGTTCTTGTCTTAGGGTAAGTCCTCCTCCTCTCTTCATCTTCTGACTGTTCTTCTGTACCTGCAAAATTGAAATTCAAACCCTAGGGAAGGATATTACCATGTTGGATCCAGGGAGGGCTTGGCTCAGTGAGGATGCATGCAGGAAATGTGGAAAGAATTGAGAGGGTGCTAATTTTGAGGGGACTGGTTATTCAATTGGGATTTAAGCACACTGATAGTAAATTCTGATGAGACCCGTGAGCTCGCCAGTTCTGTAATTATTCTAAGTTCTAACTGGATTTTAATGCTTTGTGGTGGTTCAATTACAGTCACGGGACAAGTGTAGGGATGAGAGGGTTAGGGTTCAGATATGTCACCCTTCTTTCAAGATGACGCCTCCTACCAACTCATGATTGACTACAGATCTAGTCTTTTCAGCGGTTAAGTTCTTGATAGTGGCGCTCTTCATGCTGACAATGTATGATTGTGACAGATGCGCTAACAGTTTTCCCCTTTTGGAGCTTTCGGTGGTTAAGGTAGTCTTGGATCCAATTTTTAAGCTGCCAAAAGCTGGGCTTTTCAGTGGCTAATGAACGTTGAGATGTTCCCCTAAGCCACCGAAAAATGATCTCCAAAATTTTTATTAAAAAACAGAGTCAATGAGTTTTCAGTGGTTAAGGTAGTCCTGAGTCCAATTTTCAAGCTGTCGAAAGCTGCGCTTTTCAATGGCTAATGAACCGTTGAGATGTTCGCCTAAGCCACTGAAAGATAAACTTTGAATTTTATGAGGAAACATAGTACAAGGTGTGGCAACTTTATTAAACACAAAAATATTTCATAATGTGCACTGAAATCTTGATCACTATGCAAAAATAAATCTTATGAGTCTGACCTATTGAAGACTAATTTATTTAGGAGATAACATCTGGCTCCTACTCGGGGATGGGAACCTTCCTTGGAGGTCCCAAGAACCCCAGACCAAATTCCTTTCCTGAAAAAATAAGAATTAAACCTATCTTCTATTGTTCCATTGGGCATGGAGTTATTTTGCAAAAAACAAAAAACAAGAAATAATATTTTACAATAATAAGGCTTTAAAGCCTTAGATGAAATAGAGTTTCAAAAATCGCCCATTGACTGGGCCATCAAACACCTCCTCACCTTCCAGATTTTGCATTTTGAAAGTGTTGTTCTGTTGCACCTGAGCTATCACAAAAGGGCCTATCCACAGAGAATCAAATTTACCATGCTTTACTTGTCTTGCTTGACAGCATCCCATTTCAAAACCCAGTCTCCAACCTAAAAATTGTCCACCTTTGCCCTCTGGTCAAAAATACTTTTAATCTTCTTGGTGAGCTTCTGACTTCTCCACCACTTGTTCCCTGACTTGCTGCAGCTCCACCAAATCAAGCATCCTCCTTACCATGTCATTTGGTTCATCCTGCTCCTCCTGAAAGAATTTGTCTACTGGTAGAATCAGCTGAATGGAAAAAATGGCCTCAGTACCATAAAACAACTTGAAAGGAGAAGTCTCTATGGATTTTTGGTTGGTCACCGTGTCAGCCCATAGAGCAAACTTTAGCTTAGAATCCCAGCTCTTCTAATTATTCTTCAATAGTTTTTTGATGATTCTAACTAGGCTCTTATTGGATGACTTAGCAAGGCCATTGCCTTGAAGGTAATAGGAAATGGAATGCACCAATTGAATGCCCATTGACTCACACATGTTAACCAATGCCCCGGATTTAAAAGCTGGTGCATTATCAATCACTAGCCTTACTGGACAGCCAAATCTGATAAAGATGTTCTGATATAAAAACTTCATGATGACTTGGTGAGTGGCATTCCTTGTGGGGACTGCCTCTATCCACTTGGTGAAATAATCTGTGGCTACTAGGATCCACTTGTGTTGACCACTTGATGAAGGATTAATCTCACCTATGAAATCAAGACCCCATTGCTGGAAAGGACCATTCACTATAATAGGTCTAAGGGGAAAATATCTAAGCTACTGCTTTCCTATGAATATTTGGCATTTATCACAGGATTTTACAAAGGTAGACACTTCAGAGAAAAGAACAGGCCAATAGTACCTAGCCCTCAGAATCTTGTGGGCTGTAGTATTCCAGTAATGATGCCCCTCACATGTGCTTGAATGAAACTAATGTATGACCTAAACTGACTCTTCTTTATCTAAGCATCTTAGCAAAACACCAGAAGGATCTTTCCAATACAGCAGCTTATCAATTATACAAAATTTAATAGACTTGAGCTTAAGAGCCCGTGCTTGAGTTAGGCTCAGCCCAGGGGGAACTTCTAAACTTTGCAAGAAATGAATAATACCTGAGTACCACTTGCATGAAGACAAGTTCTCAGCCACCTGTTCGCTGTCATACTACTCATGAACTGCCTCTATTGCTACCTATGTCTGCAGGTTTGCTGAACTTATACCAACTAGGCCTTGGCCTTTCACTAGCTTGGTGGGATTTACTTCTATGTCAAACTCAATAAGCTTGGCAATCCATTTGGTTCTCTTTCCATCAATGTCAGGCTGGGTCAAGACATCCTTCACAACAGCTGAAGGGACATAGGCAAGGACCTTTGCATGTAGAATGTAAATCCTGAAGGCTTTCAGTGACTTAATGAGAGCATAGGCTTGTTTCTCAATAGGATCATACTTCAATTCAGCATCCCTCAATGTCTTACTGAAGAAGGCAATGTGGTGATCAAGGCCTTCATCATCTTTCTATAACAAAACTGCTGCCACTATGTCATAAGAAGCAAAGGAGAAAATGTAGAAGCCCTTGGTGTATTCTGGACTAATCAGAGTGGAAGATTCCATGATAGCCTTCTTAATGGCTTCAAAAGAGTTTCTTGCTTGCTCTGCCCACCTGATTTCAGCTTCCTTCCTCAACATAGAGGTTATGTGTTTTACCAACTCAGAAAAATTTGGGATAAACCTCCTGAAAAAAATGATCTTACCTAGGAATGATTGAATATCCTTTTCTGACCTAGGTATGGACAACTTCTGGATTGCTTCAACCCAAACAAGATCAATCTTCACACCTTCTGCTGAAACTATGTGACTTAGGAGTTTTCCCTCCCTGAGAGAAAATTGAGACTTCTTTGGGTTCAGAGATATCCCAAACTGTCTACATTTCAAAAACACCCTCCTCAAGTGCTGCAAATGTTTTTCATGGCTCTTGGAGTAAACAGTGAGGTCATCAAGGTATATGAGAACAAACTTGTCTTTCAATCCCACAAAAGCTATGTCCATGGCTCTCTAAAAAGTGGCCCCAGCATTCATTAGCCCAAAAGGCATCTTGGCATACATGAAAGTACCCTAGGGAGTGGTAAATGCATTTTTCTCTTGATCATCTGGGTGTATAGAAACTTGATTGTAGCCAGAGAAACCATCTAGGAATGACATGACACTAACTCCTGAGACTCTTTGCAACATATGATCCATCTTGGGTAAGGGATATTTGTCTTTCTTGGAGCATTTGTTCGGGTTTCTGAAATCAATGCATAACTTGATCTCCCCCTTTTTCTTCCTCACTATCACTAAGTTTGCAATCCATTTGGAATATCTCAGTGGGATTATGATTTTTGCATTAAGCAGCTTTTGGATTTCTTTCTCAAGCAGGAGGGGACTGATAGGTCTTAGCTTTTGTTTGAAAGGGATGGTGTCTTTTTCCAAGGGAATCCTATGTTGGATGATAGTTGTGTCATAGGTTTTCAGATCACTGTATTCCCAAGCAAATACATCAACAAACTCTTTCATAAGACTACAAAGTTCTGACTTCTGATCAACAGTTAACTCAGAGTACAAATTTATGAATTTTGGATGACTTTGGCTACCTAGGTTGTACTCATGGACAACAAGGTCTTTCTCCCTTTTCAGAGGTTTAAAGGGGACATTATTATGATCAAAAAGCTCTTCTAGGGGTACTAGACCCCGAGGTATATAATTTCTAGGCAGCTGAACAATATTTTGTTTGCTTGTTTTATCTTCTGATTTGGGCCTCAAGGATTCTTCCATATTTAGGTTTTCTTGATCAATATGCATATCTAAAAACTCATCTATGACCTGGAGAATTTTATTGAGTTCATCATCATTTTCAAAAACTTTCCAAAATTTTACATTATCAGGTAGGGATGGCCTGTACTTGACTTGGATCTCATAGCTCAGCTTAGGAGGCAAAGGGGAAATGAACATACTTGCAGAGACAGCAAGGGAATCAGCTAGATGGTTCATAGCTTTAGGTATATATGAGAGTTCAAAAAGCATGAAAGAGTCCCTAAGTTTCCATACCTCATCTCTATATGCCTTCAGCCTGACATTCTTTGCTTGAAAAGTATTGTTCACCTGCTGTATGATGAGATCTGCATCTCCAAAGATATTCAGGCACATGATTCCCATTTCCTTGGCAGGCTTCACTAACAATAGCAACGCCTTATATTCTGCTATGTTGTTAGTAGTCTTGAAATCAAGCTTATAAGACAAATGTATAGTCTCCTTTGAAGGAGAAATCAAGACTATACCTGCACCTCCTGAGGCTTGAGTATTGGCCCCATAAAAAAACATGCTCAAGACATAGGTGGCTACTTCCTCAAGTGGCTGATAGGTAGGCTTTGTAAGCTGCATGGATGTTGGCTGGGAATCATTTATCTACAGGATGCATGCCCCAAAATCTGTGTCTACTGCATAGATGGGATGATTTATAGAGTTCTTGGCATTACTGATGATGTAGGTGAACTGGTTCTCTCTGTAGAGTATCTTGGTCTCCCCAACAAACATTGGGATTGTAGCATAGATAAGGTCCATCTGAAGGGTACCACCCAGCCTTTTAATCCATGAGCGAGACAAAAGGAGGCCAAACTTAGGTGGGATGTCAGCCACTACTATGTCCATCACTATGCTTTTTGAAGGCAGTTGGGAGAAGTTTATGACAAGGTATTTGATGAGGCCTAGGAATTTGACCTTCCTAGAGTCGAAAGAGAATAGGTCATGGTAGGGTTTTGTAATGTTGAGGCCAAGTTCATCCATCACTGCTTTTGGCATTAGGTTATGGGATGCTCCTGAGTCAAGCAAACAATTGTGAAGTTATCATGGATGTTCAAAGATATGTCGAAAGGTGGGCAAGACTCATCCATCTCTTCAATCATAGGACCTAGGATAACTGTGGGCTTATCATCTTGCAAGTTCACAAAGTCAGCATCTATGGGTGTCCTTGGCTGAAGAGATTTCAGTATGGATGACTTGAAGGCATCATTCTTCATAAGCTCTATTAAGAGAAAAGGGATTTTTAACTTCTGAATTTCTGACTCAAGATTGAAAGAATAAGATAATTTGTCAGAAGTTCTTACCTTTTGTGGTGGGGATTTGAGCTGAATAGGATCATGGGTTGATGGCTGTAATGGCCTTTGCTGGTGTTTTGGAGGAGCAAATATTTTTTTTGCAAGAGCAACAATCTTTTTAGCAGGAGGAGAAGGATGCATTGTAGGGGCAAGACTCTTCTTCACAGGAGCAACAATTCTGGATCTCAAATTATAACCTTCTTGATCATCTGTCTGATATAAGGATTCTTCCATGATCTTCTCATTCATGAGGGCTTCCTCATAGTCTGCTTGTGTCAGGAAAGAGAGATCAACTTCATCTTCCATACAGTTGATATTGTCTTCTGCCTCCCCTTCTTCCTGAGCAAACTCTTGTTCTTCTTCTAACACAACATTTTGGAAAGGAGCTCTGATTCTTTGATCCTCAGCTTAATTCCTATCCCTTTGAAGGATCTGAGCTGGTGGGTTATTTCTTCTGTAAGGGACAAAATTAGGGTTTCTGGGAGCAAAATCATTTGGCCCTTTACCTCTCATAGGTATTTTCCCTCGGTCTTCAAGTCTAGACATTTCAGCTATCAAACTGTCCAACATTTTGGCCATTTCCTCCATTTTATTCTCTGATGAAGAAGCCGCTAGAGGATCTGAGGGTTGCTTCTTCCTGTCCATTTTTCCCTTAACCTTCTGAGATGCAACGATATTGGACTCAACTTCAAGAGAAGCATCTTGCATGAGTGACAAAGAAGCAGATGTTCTTTCTCTGAGAAGAAGACATAACTCAGAATCAAAAGAATTGGCATAAGTGATTTTGGCTGAAGTGTCAGTTGGCTTGATCTCAGCAGGGATCTTACTGAACATTTTGTTAAATCTTTTTGTGAAGTTGGAAACAAACTCACCATTCTCTCTCAAATTGCTAAATTCAATGATATAGTAAAGGTGGTCTCTTCTTTCTCCCAAATGCTTCAAAAATATGTCATCTAGAGCTTCAATGCCAGCTACTGATCCAGAAGGTAACTCTTTAAACCATTTCCTAGCCTGACCATCTAGACTTTGCACAAAAACCCTAGTCCACACACCCTCTTGTTCAATGTTTATATTCTCAGCATAACTGTAGAATGCCTCTAAATGCTCCTCAGCTGTGAAATCTCCCTCCCTAGTAAACTTAGGCATGTATTTTAGATAATTTCCAGTAGGCATAGCAAAGAGGGGGTTAGGAAAATTTAGAGGGGCATATCTAGAAACAAGGATTCTTTCCATTTTGGTCAGAGGGGCAGCCATATTGGATGTGGGTATGGAAAGGGCAGAAGGAGATGTTGGTGATTAAGGTAGTCCTAAGTCCAATTTTCAAGCTGCCGAAAGATGGGATTTTCGGTGGCTAATGAACCGTTGAGATGTTCTCCTAAGCCACCGAAAGTTAAACTTTGAATTTTATGAGGAAACATAATACAAGGTGTTCCAACTTTATTAAACACACAAAAATATTTCATAATGTGCACTGAAATCTTGATCACTATGCAAAAATAAATCTTATGAGTCTGACCTATTGAAGACTAATTTATTTAGGAGATAACACAACTGCAAACCAAAAAGGAACCAAAATACATAACTCAAAAACTGCAGATGATATTAGCATAGGATGAATAAGGATGCTACAACATAAACCCAAATACTTGTACCCCATTGACAACCTTTTTGTTCTAGATTGGCAAAGTTTTTTATATAAACAATACCTCATAAACCGTGTCTGACCTCACAATTATTGATATCTATATAGAATTATTTAAAAGCAATACCCAATTGGAGTTATTTGGAAGCATACTCAATACACATGCCTAGAGAATAAAATTGCAGTTTTTTCTGTTAAGAATCTGAAAATGAAAAGCAAAGTGATTGAGAAGAGGGATGGCTCAAGCAAAGACGTTAATAAGATTAAACTGTGATGGTACAAACAAGAATTTTATACAAAAAGAAATCATTTGTGCATAAGATGAGAACAAATATTCGTGCATAATTGGAATTAAGGTGATATATTCTTTCTCAAACTTCAGCGATGCCTTTACAATGAATGATCATTCAAAACAAAAACAACTTTGAATGCATGTAGTAATCTGGCTACAGTCCAACGGATTTTGAATGCTAGATCATACTTATTATGACCTCTTACTGAATTGAAGAGAAGTCCAAAACTTCATTTTACAACTCAACCATGATATAAATGGTCTGGCCTCCTCTGAACCTCCTCAGCCATGACATAACCTTGAACCTTAATCATAAAAAATAATAGGAACAATAAAATTCATACACAGAAAATTGCTGACATTAGTTGCTATTTTTCCAAGAAGGAAATATTAGAGTGTGACTGTCCTTTTGTCTCTAATCTGAGAGGATATAACTGCTTTCTATACTGGATGATGCCATACTGCAATGCAGACAATATCTTATTCCCAATGTCAAAATTACAAGGAGAAAAATGATTAAACACACAACTTTGGAAAATCAGAAAAAACCAAAGGGCAACCTGCAGTATTTTCACATTTTATATATTGTGTTCATAGGACTTTGATAAATTCACACCTAATTAGTTACAACATTAAATTAAAAAATATAACATGTAATTAAATATAAGAAAAGTCTATGGAAATTGATTAAGTACAAAGAATCAAGATCTATTAACCAACACATAGCTTTAACTTATGCGTTCTATATTTAGTCATAATTTTGAATTACACTCTAACTCAGGTTTTCCTTATTTATTACATCATGACATCTTTGTCCATTTCCAAACTTTATTCAAAAAGCAGTGCAGCACAGCTCCACCTGGTCCTGCATTATGGGGTAGCATACTCACCTTGAATGATCATAACAGAATGGACAAAACTTTAAATACAAAACCTATAAAGAAAAAATTACACAAGAAACATATAAGCTTCATCTAGTTTTATCTTTAACCCAACATGACCACTTAACTATTTTTTCTATGAGCTTAGACTACTAGCAAGCCAATCTTTTGATCTACGGCCCCTAATTCCAAGTTTACCGGTTATTTATTGTACCTCACCAAAATACAGGTTTCCCAGACCCAATGACTATAGCAAGAATCCTCTATGGCCTTGCGATGAAGTTCTAAAGATATAGTGACAAGTGTCAACAGATTCAAGGTGCTTATAATGTGCTTCTGAGTACGGTGGCAGTTACTTGAGCATGAAAAACTATTTGATGGATTTGTTGGTTATGAGGTAGAAGTGTTTAAACTTCAAAGAAAGAAATAATCATTCAAAGCTAATGAATAAATTTACTAAAATAAAAAGCACACAAGGCAGGTTTCCCTTTTATTAATAAGGAATCCAGTTCCAATGTTATTTAGATACCCATGAATCTATTTCCATCATTTATCAAATTACTTTTGAACCTTGGAAGAGAAGATCAGAGAATCTCCATCCATTCCCCTTTCACTACATATTATATAGAACAAGTTGACAAACACTAGGTTTGCATCGTCATATGAGAAGCTATTCCATCTCAAGTTTCAACCATCCATTATTTATAAACAAATTTTGTGCAAAACCAATGAGGGTCCCAAGGATGCAAGAAATCAACATATGAAAGTTATTTTATAAGTTAGTCGATAAACAGGGTATATCCACATAGATCGATTTTCTTAAGTCAATCATTCACACAAACAGATCATATATCGGTACACCAACGTATTACATGGTTAAAACTTAAAAGTTAAAACCATAAAAGAAGGAAACAATCCACAACCCCAGGCAATGTAGCCACTTGAGGTAATATATTAATGCAAAAGTAAAATAGTTTAAATATAAATATCACACAATCGATCATCAACAAATGACTTACAATGCTATTTAAATAGAAATCACGGACTAATCGGGTGTTAAGCCACAGATTGAGTGTCATTAGTATCAAGGAGAAGATGAACCATTGGATCACATTATGTCCAGAACATTATCACGACCCTCATATTAGATAATTACAAAATCACACTAAAAAAACACACTTTACCTAAAGACACATTAGACCAAGTTAATAATAACTACCTTCTAAATGTCTAAATATCCTAACAAAAGCCAGACATACAAACTATTGAAAACAGTGTAGAGAGAATATTCAAATGAAAAGGAGAAAGCTCCTTCATCATCAATTGAAGTACGCAAGGGGGTAATCAACTTTGCTTAAGATCACTGTTTCTTCCCCATCTTGAACCATACCTTAAAAGGCTAGCAAATGCACTTTTAAAGGCAAGATGGTGCAATATCTAAGAAAAATAATCATTAAATGAGATAAAACACTAAGTATTGGCAATGATTATTAGAATCTCCCACAATGAATTTTAATGCAAGTTCAAAAATTCGACCTCAACCTTGAGGTTCTTAGATCTATTTCTAGTGAATTTTCACCCTTTGGGATAAATCTGAAATATAAATTACAGCAGTATATATTTCATTTCTGTCCTACCAATTAAACAAAGCAACCAAAGAAAATAAACACCATACAAATGTATTTCAAGGGTACAATGTTTCCATCTTTAAGCGCACACTTCGCAACATAAAATAGATCCAAAAATAACTTATTACAACAGAATTATTAGAGCCATAAATCTGCCCCTATATGTTTCTCAAATCACTTAACAAAATCGGCTCACCATTAAATAAAATCAGCATGTGTAACCAGTATTATAAAATACTTTGTCATCAAGAGAACATAAGCTTCAAATCATATTTGCAAGTACACAAAGTTTGGGTAGTGAGTAACTCTTTATATAAACATAAATTGATGTTAACAGTTCTACACTAAAATTTAACTCAACTACCTTCCTTAGCACTACCCTTGTTTATCTCTGTAGGGTCCTTCTAAATCACAGTCTGATGTTTAGCCTTACTGTGTGTGTGGTTGGGTCGCAACTTTTGTCAAACAATTCATTTATCTATTGTTGTAGCTTAAGGTTCACCAAATATGACATGAAAATGCACTATACATATTATATTGGGTGTATAGTTTTGTCAAACATGTTGCATACAACTGCTGTAACTTAACTGTTATGCAAATCTGATCTTGGCATCTACTGTAGATGAGGTTTAGATTCGGTTCCTTGTCAACCCCTTGAGTGAGTATTCTTTTCTGAGTTTGCTGGTGTGTTACTTATGGTTCCAGTTGATGAGATTAAACACACACAGAATTCCAAATAAATGAATATAAGTGTAAACAATAACTAACATTCCATTGGAAATAATTTTGGCATCAACATCATTTGAAATTCTCAGAAGGACAAAGAACATTAATTCATTTATAATCAGCAATAACTCAGACTTGAAATAAAGTCTCACACCTGGGTTGGCAGCTAACTCGATGGCAGATTTAGTGGTCGTAGCAGCAGGTTGGGTGACAAAACATATTTGAAATATCACAGCCCAGAAATCGATTTGGAATTTTGCAGTAGAGATTATGCCCAACGTAAGTGACTGTAAACTCTTGTAATATTTCTCTCTGACTGTAGCAAACTCTTCATACTGCTGAGAATGATTTGGTTATTTCCTGAGATGATAACTGTGATAAAATTCTTAACTTCCTGTAGCAATCCTCTTCACTTCTAAACACTAATGCACTGAGAGATGCGCCCCTGCTGAGCATTATTAAACCCCACGATTTGACCATGTTTATTCTCTTGCTAACTCCCACTCATATGCTATTTGCATATGAAGCATTTTTCTAGGTGGTTCACCCTTTTACCCAGTAGAGAAGAAAGGAAACAAGTGCGCCCTCAATAAGCCAATATCCACTGAAGATTCTACTGTAAACTCAGATTTGAAGCAGAGAATGAAAATCCAAATGATGGCAATGAAGTACAATTGAGAAATCTGAAATGATTCCTCCTCAAACCATGGCTAAGATAGATAGTCTCACCATCGAAGCCATTCACCTCCTCCTAGGGTTTCGTCCAATAGAAGTTCAAAGCTCAAGAGCTCTCAATATCAAATGAAAATAGACAAAAATGAGAAAATGAGCTCCCATTTCCCCTTCTATAGTTTCACTCTCCCTCTTTTAGTGACTTTACAACTTCCCTTGGCTTTTCTCCATTTAAAATTTAATAAAGTGACTTTATGGAGAAAAATCATTTATTCCACCTTTTCATTTTTAAATTGAGCACTTTGACTTAACTTTAACTTTTCCGCTCAATTTATCATAAAGTGACTTTTATAAAGCCTTTAGGTAAATTAATTACTAATATCACTTTATAAAGTCTTTTTGTCCTGGGTGACATTAATAATTAATTAATTCCCTTTCCGTCAACTATAGCCTACGAGAACTGGATAGGCTAATGATTCGCTCGTGGTGACTACTCAGAAAGGGACATTACAATCCTCCCTTCCCAAAATTACTTGTCCTCAAGCAATCACAAGTTGGGGTGTTGTAATATTTGTTCACTCTCCCAAGTGGCATCCTAAATAGGTATATGTCTCCATCTGACCAAGTACTCCCAAATGACCATGATTCTCAATCTCCTCTCACGGACCTCTAGTATCTCCTCCAGATCCAGAATCAACTGACCTTCCTCATCCAATGGGGGTAACTCTGTAGATGCTATGACCTATTGCCCCAATACCTTATTGAGGCAAGATACATGAAATACGTTATGGATCTTACTTCCCTCCAGAAGCTCCAACTCATAAGCCACCTCCCCCACTCTCCTAGTGACCTTGTATGGTCCATAGAAACAAGGCTTCAATTTCTTTGTGCTACTTTGCTTGAGGGAAGACTGACGATAAGGCTGAAGTCGCAAAAATACTAAGTCTCCCACCTCGAAGTTGCGCTCTGTCATTTGCCTATCTACATAAACTTTCTGCTGGTTCTCAACCATCTGCAAGTTTTCCTTAAGCACTCGAAGGGTGTTCTGACTCTCTTGGATCCAATCCTTTGCTTTTGGAGCCCTGTTATCCCCAAAGGCTATTTCCACAAATGAGGTGGCATCGTATCCATATAATGCTCTAAATGGTGACATGCCGATAGAAATGGGGTAGGTGGTATTGTAGCAATACTCACCAAAATGCAACCATCGGATCCATGCCTTTTGTTGCCCTATTACATAGTTTCTTAGATAGCCTTCAATCCATTTATTAATAGTCTCTGTCCGCCCATCAGTCTAGGGGTGGTAACTAGTCCTTGGAGTCAATTATGTGCCAACCAAAGTGAAAAGTTCCTTCCAAAAAGCCCCAACTAACCTATTATCCCTGTCACTAACAATGTTTTTCGATAGTCGATGTAAACAAAACACCTCCCTGAAGAACACTTTCTCCACCTGAGTTGTTGTGTGAATTGAGGAAATCGAGGAGTGTGTGAATTTCGTCAACCGACCCACCACCACATAAATGCAGTCTTGTCCCTGTACACGTGGCAGTCCTGTGATGAAATCCATAGAGATGCTTTTCCACTTCTGCTCAAGAATGGGTAAAGGCTGTAGGAGCCCTGACGGATGGTTCCGTTCAGTTTTGTTATGTTGGCAGGTCACGCACTCCCTCACATGCCTTAGTACATCATCCTTGAGGCCCTTCCAAGAGAACCTCTCCCTAATTTGGTTGTATGTTTTAAAAAGCCCCTAATGCCCTGCAGTCGAAGTATCATGTGTGGCCCTCAATATCTTCTCTTTGAGCTTGTATTTTGGTACCAAGTATATTTGGTCTTTGTAGAAAATGACATCATCCACTACCTTATACCTGTCATCCTGTACTAAGCCATCCAATATCTCGCAAGCCAAATTATTTTTGGAATATTCTACGAGAAGGTGGGACTTCCAGTATGTTGAAATTTCCATTAACGAGCAAGTTGTCAGTTTCCTAGAAAGGGCGTCAACAACAACATTCTTCTTCCCCTTTACATACTCGATATCAAAATCATAAGCCCGTATCCTGCTAACCCATTTTTGTTGCCTTTCATTCAACTCTTTATGTTCCAGGGAGTACTTCCAACTATTATGATCAGTCCTCACCACAAATTTGTTTCCTACTAAGTATTGTCTGAACTTAGCCAACACATGCATGATAGCGAGCATCTCCTTGTCGTATATAGAATAGAGCCTTTCCGGCTCTCGAAGCTTTCTTCTCTCGAAGGTTATTGGGCGTCTTCTCTGCATCAAAAATGCCCCAACACCGTTTCCTGAAGCATCACATTCTAGCACGAAGGGATGGATGAAGTCTAGTAGTGCCAATACCAGGAAAGTACTCATCACCTCCTTGAGCCTGTCAAATGCCCTCTGAAAATTCTCTGTCCATCTAAAAGCCCCTTTTTTTGTCAGATCTAGGAGTGACACTACTAGTTGTGAAAACCCCTTCACGAATCACCTATAGTACTGGCACAACCCAAAGAATCCCCGTAACTCAATAAGGGACTTCGGTGGGGACCAATCTAGAATAGCCTGAATCTTCTCCTGATGGACTTGCACACCCTATGCACTGATCACGTGGCCTAAGTAAAATATCTATGTAAGCCCAAACTTGCATTTGGAGCTCTTGGCATACAAGTACTTCTCCTCCATAATGCCTAGTATGTCATATAGGTGTCTCATATGTTCCTCCCAGGTCCTGCTATATATCAAGAGATCATCAAAGAACAAAAGAAAGAATTTTCTTAGTTGCTTCTTCAAAATATGATTCATGCACGATTGGAAAGTAGCTGGAGCATTGGTTATCCCAAATGGAATAACCAGGAACTCATAGTGTCTGTAATAGCATCTGAAAGTTGTTTTATGCAAATCCTGTTCTCGGACCCTGATCTGATGGTAGCCTGACTAAAGATCAATTTTTGAAAAGTATACTACTCTATGCAACTCATCCAACAACTCATCGATCTTGGGTGAAGGGTACCTATTCTTGATAGTCTTCTTGTTCAAGGCCCTATAATCGACACACATCCGCATAGTCCCATCTTTATTTTTAACCAGCACAACCGAAGATGCAAATGGACTGGAACACGGTCTAATATGTCCCATAGCCAACAACTCCTTAATCGCCTTTTTTATTTCATCTTTGAATTCCTTTGGATGCTTGTAGGAGGTGATGATACAAGTTTGGCCCCTTTTTCTAATTCTATGGCATGCTTAAAGCCTCTATCTGGTGGTCGTCTAGGGGAATCTCCCCAAACCCATTGTCATCCTTTCCCAATAGGTGTTGTATGTCTACATGATACTGTTGGCCTTCATGAGAGGATTTATGGGTGGTGATCAAACACTCTGATGCAATGCCACATGGCCTCGCCTAAATAGAGCCTCCATCCTGTGGGATGATATAATTCTTGGAGCTTCATTGGACATGCCCCATAGAACTACCCTTGTGCCCTCAGGGGTGTTGAACCCCATCTCCATGGTACGGTAATTTGTGTTAATGGGTCCTAGAGTGTTTAGCCACTGTACTCCCAAAACCACATTGATATCTCCCAATTCCACTATGTAGAATTCATCTGTCATGCTATAGTTCCCCGTCGTTAAGGTCAGCTGGGGGGCCTTCAGCATACATGGCATGATATGTCCACTTGTTATCTCTACGCCAAACCCCTCAAACTCCCGGGACTGGCTACCCCACTTGGCTACTAAGGCAGAGTCAATGAAGTTGTGGGTAGACCCACCATCAATCAGGATCGTGACTCTCTACCCTCTAATGACCCCTCTGACACGAAAAGTGTTGAACCTGGGAGTGGATGATAAAGTAGCAATGTTCCCCCTCTAAGGTTGTACAGGAGGTTGTTGTACCTGTGGCTGTGGTACCTGTGGTTGTTGTACCTACGACTGTTGTATTTGTGGTTGTTGTATCTGTTGTACATGTACCCGTGGCTGGCCCTCATCATGCTCCTGCTCCGTCTCATCCTCCTCATCACTATCTGACAACACCTCTATGTAATGGACCTTGCCTTTTCCCATATATCAATGTCCTGAGTGCCATGGTTCTTTGCAACTGAAGCACAATATCTTTCTTCGCAACTCGTTTCAGGTTTCCTCATCCAACCTATTGTTCCAAGATCCTCCCTTCTGAAAAGGTCTGTTGTCTTTACCCCTTTGCGGAATGAAAGGTTTGGACAGGTACCTATTCTTGGGTGCAGCATCCTCCATATCCCGACTCCCGAGTGCATGTGATAGCATGTTGTAGAGTAACAGGCTTGAAAGCCTTGACCCATCCACGTAATGGATCAAACAGTCCCTCTATAAATAACATGATAAGTTTGGCCTCTGAAATATCAGTCACCATTACTGCCAACCTCTGGAACTCTGTGATGTAGGCACCTGGAGTCCATGTCTGTTTTAGCCGAACGAGCTCTCTGAAGTGTACCTTTGGATCCTTCTTATCAAAGCAGCTAATCAATCTCTGAGTGAAGTCCGAATAGGAAGTGATGCTAGCATGTCCTAAGGTGACCAATCCATGGTACCACCACTCATGTGCTTCACCCTCTAGATGTAGAGTGGCATACTTAATGGCTTATGTTTCCCTCATGGGGTTGAGTTGGAAATAAATATCAATCTTCTGTTCGACACCACCTCTATGTAATGCACTTGCCTTTTCCCATACATCGATGTCCCGGTTGCCATGGTTCTTTGCAACTAAAGCACAATTTCTTTCTTCGCAACTCGTTTCAGGTTTCCCCATCCAACCTATTGTTCTTGGATCCTCCCTTCTGAAAAGGTTTCTTTTCTTTACCCCTTTGCGGAATGAAAGGTTTGGATGAGTACCTATTCTAGGGTGCAATCCTCCATATCCCGAGTGCATGTGATAGCATCTTGTAGAGTAACAAGCTTGAAAGCCTTGACCCATCCACATAATGGATCAAATAGTCCCTCTGTAATTAACAAGATAAGTTTGGCCTCTGAAATATCAGTCACCGTAACTACCAACCTCTGGAACTCTGTGATGTAGGCATCTGGAGTCCTTGTCTGTTTTATCCGAGCGAGCTCTCTAAAGTGTACTTTTGGATCCTTCTTGTCAAATCGGTTGATCAATCTCTGAGTGAAGTCCAGATAGGAAGTGATGTTGGCTTGTCCTACGGTGACCAATCCATGGTACCACCACTCATGTGTTTCACCCTCCAAATGTAGAGTGGCATACTTGATGGCTTATGTTTCCCTCATGGGGTTGAGTTGGAAATAAGTATCAATCTTCTGGACCCATGCTCTTGCCAAGCATTTGTTGGAACCATCAAATGAAGGGATATTCAGTTTCCCCATCTTCCACTGCAAGTCAAAGTTTTGTTGCATCCGACCAAAGTCTCTGGGTTTGTTTCGATATTTAATATTGCAGAACTCCCAGAAAGACATGTTGGCATGAAAATTTGTACCAAGACCCCTGTACTATGCTAAGTAATTAGTGAAGTTGTCTCCTGGTACTGGTTGCCCCGATTGTACCACTGGATGATAAGTCAAGAACTGTGGCAAAGTTGGTCTAGTAGTAGTTTAGTTGCTGACCCTTGTATTGTGTGGCGGAGGAATATTTGTGTTGCTCCTTTCTGCATGATTCCTATTCCGACCATTGCAACACTCCGCACCATTGTTTTTCCTCCCTTGTGAATTTCCTAGCAACTGCGTCATGAGGTCAACTAGTTGCTGCTGTCCTCTAGACAGATCATTCAAAATGTTTAGGGTACTATCGTTTCTTGGTGATTCCCTGTTTGGTTCACCTCTGCTGCCTCCAAATAAACCATGCTCGCTGCCCCCAAGAGGATCATTTCTATCCCCCATCTCTTCACTCACAAATTCTGGCTGCTCCTTTTCTTCTTCCAAAAATTCTTCTTCCTCTGATTCAACTTGCCCTTCCCTGTATTCTGATAGAAAAACACGCCTAGGTTCACCTAGTCTTCTCCTCCTGTATGTTGGTTGTTCAGTACTCTCCGAATTCATAAAATCACAGGTTGGTAGGATTAATGGCTCTGATACAGTGATACCACTGAAATGGCCCTTAACAGTTCTACACTGAAATTAAACTCAATTACCTTCCATAGCACTATCCTTGTTTATCTCTGTAGGTTCCTTCTAAATCACAGTCTGATGTTTAGCCTTACTATGGATGTGGTTGGGTCCCAACTTTCGTCAAACACTTCATTTATCTACTGCTGTATCTCAAGATTCACCAAATATGATGTGAACATGCACAAGACATATTATATAGGTGTATATTTTTGTCAACCCCATGACTGAGGTTTAGATTTGGTTCCTTGTCAACTCCATGACTGAGTATTATTTTCTGAGTTTGCTGGTGTGTTACTTATGGTTCCATTTGATGAGATTAAACACATAGAGAACATTCCAAATAAATGTATACATGAACATAAGTGTCAACAATAACTAGCATTCCATTGGAAATCATTTTGGCATGAACATTGAAATTCTCAGAAGGACAGAGAACATTAATCATTTATAATCAGCAATAACTCAGACTTGAAATAAAGTCTCACACCTGGGTTGGCAGCTAACTCAATGGCAGATTTAGTGGCTGTAGCAGCAGGTTGGGTGACAAAACATATTTGAAATATGACAGCCCAGAACTCGATTTGGGATTTTGCAGCAGAGATTATGCCGAACGTAAGTGACTGTAATAATTAAGAATTAAGAATTCCCTTTTCTTCAACATTAGCCTACGGGAACTAGATAGGCTAATGAGTTACTCGTGGTGACTATTCGGAAATGGACATTACATGTTCAAGATCCGAATTTAGAAATTAAAGAAAAATTATTTCCAGTGGTATTCTAGATCAGCCCGAGATGGAGATGTTTATCAGTCCTCAATTTGCAGCAGTTTGGTGATGCAATTTGGTGATGCCCTAATTCAAATATGAAGTCCTGAAGTTGTCAAAGTTTGCTGAGATATATGAAATCTTCTCAGTTATCAATTCGAGTCATGGTGAAACCCTAAGGTCATTGGAGAAGCTTGAAATCAGATGTAAAAAAGACTAACCCTAGGGATAACTTTAAGAAGTCCTAGAACATTGCGTATTGCCTAAAGTTTGTAGGCACCTGAAGCCAGAACAAGGTAAGAAAATCAATTTGGAATTTATACATCATGAAAAAGGCTTTGAAGCCATTAAAATGTGAAAGAAATAAAATGACTTAGGGTCACAAGCCTTTAGGAATGGAAATGATCATTCAAACATATAAGCAACCCTTGAATTGAAGGAATAGGGTCTTAAGCCCTTGAAGTATGGTGGTAAATTTACTCAAGCAACATCAAAACTGTCGAAATTCATCCAAGGCGTGGGGATCATACCCTCAAAAATTATAATTACATTAAATTTGATGAGTCAGCTCAGTTAATTAATCAATAAAAAATTAAGTGGTGTCAGCTCAGAAATTGGATGAGAGCCATATAAATAAGGCGTGTTAGAGAACATTTGCAAATTTGCATTTTGAAGTTGTGTTTTGAGGCTTGCATAGGTCGAGGGTTACTATAAAGAGGGTGAGGATGAATGTAGGCTGAGGCAGAAAGTCCAAGAATGGTGTTCAGGAATCTCTCATACTTTAAGTTTTGTTCAGAAGTAAATCCAAGCTAGATTGAGGCAAACCTGTTGAGACTGAGGAGCAGCAAACTAGGGTCTGAGGTGATTTGCACAGTCAAGTTCTTCTCATTTTTTACTGGTCAACACTCAAAATCAGTGATAAAAATAGTGTAGCAAAAGTAGAAAGTCAGGCAGCATCATCTTACCAGCTAAGAAACCGGATTCGTCTTGGAGGCCCTTCATGTCCTGTGGGGATCGAATCAGACACGATTCGATCTGATTCGTGTCCAATTCGACTTTCAGGCAAATCCGATTTTGGGACACGAAAAAAAATCGAATCGGGCACGAAATCAGAGCGTGTCCCAAAAACAGGACACGAATCCGGAAAACAGGACATGTAAACCGCGGAAAAAGGCATCCGGGTTTTCTTTAAAACAATTTTTTGCCTTTCTTTTTGTCATTTGCAAGGAAGCAATTGGTTGAGAGTGAGTTGTATGTGCAGATGAAAGAGTTTTGAAGGAGATTTGAAGGCTATCCATTGTTTCCAAACGATTCCAAGTGCATTCCGGTGGATTTGTGGAGAGGATTGCAAGCTCAACCATCACACAAGAAAAAGAATGTCTCAATCAGCTAGAGCAGGAGGTAGGGGGCAAAGGAAAGGGAGAAATGCACCATCTAGGGCCTCCCCTCCTATTCCACCAAGCACAGCCGGTTCTCCCCCTCCGTCAAGTGCTCCATCGGATGCTAGTGGAGCTCATTCTATGGCTCTATTTAACCTTGTTTTAGCAAGACAACAAGCCCAAGAAAAAAACTACCCTTTGTGGAAGTATGTGACAAGGAAAGATGGGCCTGGGGCAAAGCTTGGTGGGGGAGGCAATGTGTCTTGGAGATGCAATTTTTGCAAGCATGAGTTCATGAGCACATATTTCCGGGTTAAGGGCCATTTGTTGGCCCTTCCTTCTTGTGGGATTTCTTCATGCAAAGCGGTGAGTATTAACCAAAGAAGCGATATGGAAAGAGAGGATCACGTTGGCTTAGGGAAGGTGGCAACAGTAAGCAAGAAAAAAGAGGATGATCCTCTTCCATTTTTGAGGAAGTCCTCTAGTACCAAGACTCCATTTCCACCTAGCATTCATGGGCGTGGGAATACTTATCAAACAAGAAAGAGGCAATCTACAGGTGGTCCAATGGATAGGATTTTCCAACAAGAGGCGCGAGAAGAGGTAGACCTTACCATTGCATTTTTCTTCTACCTCAACTTCATCTCATTCAATGTTGCACGGTCACCATTGTATTTTGAGACAATTCGAACTATCTTGGAATGAGCTCCAAGTGGTTATGTGCCTCCTGGTTCATAGAAGCTTAGAACCACATTGTTGGTTAAAGAAAAGAAGGAGGTAGATAAAATCCTTGAGCCAATTAGAACAACATGGCCCTCATGCGGTGTGAGTATTGTTTCTGATGGATGGACGGATCCCGCACACCATACACTCATCAATTTCATGGTATCTTCCCAAAATGGACCATTGTTCTTGAAAGCGGTGGATTCTCTTGGGGAATACAAGGATGCACAATTTATGGGTGATTTATTCATCAAAACCATTGAAGAAGTAGGTGTTGATTCATGTGTACAAATCATCATGAACAATGCACCTGTTTGCAAGGCTACTGACATGATTGTGGAAGCTAAATATCCACAGGTATGTTCATTTTGGACACCTTTCATTTCTAATTTGCTCATTTTTTGAATTTGGTCATTGCAATGTTAGTGTTGTAAAGTCATTGATACATGCTTTTATTGCTCTTACAGGTTTTTTGGACACCTTGCATTGTCCATTCCTTGAATTTAGCACTGAAAGCCATTGCTTCAGATGTGACATGGATTGGCAACCTTATTGAGGATGCACGCCATATCCGTAACTTTGTACAAAACCACACAAATGCCCTCACCATCTACAAACAGTACACACAACTTTCATTGTTGAAGATTGCAGATACTCAGTTTGCTTCCTCATTCATCATGCTCAAGAGTTTGAGGGAGGTCAAAACCGCTCTTGGGTCCATGGTGATTTCAGAGTTTTGGGATTTTTGGAGAAAGACGCATCAGGCTGCTTCACAAAAGGTGAAGGACACGGTGTCAGATGATGGTTGGTGGGACACGGTAGATCTTAGCATTAAGATCATGGAGCCAATCATTTCTTTGTTGCGGTTTGCAGACACGGACTAGCCCATCTTAGCAGAGGTTTATGAGGGGTGGGATTCCATGATTGAGTCCATGAGGTCCATTGTCATGGAGAATGAGTGTCCCAAGTATGGGACATCAGCAGAGAACTTATGGACCATTATTCAGGATATTCTTATCTCCAGGTGGGATAAGAATTGCACACCTTTGCATTGCTTGGCCCACTCCATGAACCCCAAGTTCTACACTCAAGAGTGGCTCACTGGTGGATCGGGGACCTCACACAGAGTCCCTCCTCACATGGATGCAAAGATTGCACATGGGAGGAAGATAGCACTTAGACGGCTATTTCAGGATAGCGACATGCTTGAGGAGGCGGAGGAGGGCTTTATAGATTTTTCCACTGGCAATGGGAGATTTGGAGGCTATGATGTGCTTAGAGATAGGGGGTAAGAAACCCTATGCTTGGTGGGCAACTCATGGGGCAACATCCCCTATTCTACAGAAGTTAGCCTTAAAGATCATCTCTCAAGTTACATCATCCTCTTGTTGTGAGAGGAATTGAAGCACATATGGGAACTTGTACAATGTGAAGAAGAGTAGGATTGAGCAGTCCAGGGAAAAGTCAATGGTGTATGTGCACTCCAACCTTCGTTTTATTTACAGGAAGAGGGAGGAGTAGGTGAAGGGAAAGACAAAGATGTGGGATGTCTTTCCTGATGATATGAGTTTGGACAACAGTACTGAGTTGGCATTAGCCAACATGGATCTTAATGATCCAGTGCTAGAGCCGGTCACTTTTAATGATAGTGATCGTATAGAGGGGTCATCCTCCACAGCAGCAGATGCAGATCGTCAGATGGGCAGAGAGGAGGAGGAGGGGGAGGAGGATGAGGATCAGGGCAAGGGCAATGATGAGTATGTTGATGTTGATTCAGGCATGGAGGAGGACTACTGACATATGGGATTCTCCCATTTTGATCCACCCCTTCTTGTATTTAATATTAGACTTTAATCTATTTGGCATTTGCCAGTGCCCAGTGGCATTCCGACATATATGTATACATTTTGATTTTGATGACTTAATGAGAAATATGGTTCCAACATGCATCTATGTGTCTCATTGTGATTTGTGAATGACAAATGTGTTGTGAATTGTGATTTGTGAATGACAAATGTGTAATCATTAATGTGTTTTTATTTTAATTTCTATTGAATATTTATAAATGTTCTAGTTTCTAAAGATTTTTGGATCTATATGTCTATATTTTTAAATTTTAATATATTCTAATATATATATATATATAAACGTATCCTACGTGTCCTGATTCCAGGTGTCACCGTGTTCGTGTTGAACTCTCGTATTTCCGTGTCCCGTGTCCCCGTGTCAGGTGATTTAGCTTACCAGGTATGCCATTATATGTTCATGCTTACAGTTTTGGAGGTTGAAGTCTGCACACAGGTTGAAGATCAGCCTTAAGCTCATGATAGGTTTACTGAGCAGTATAAAGCTGCAATAGTCTTTTTTTGAAGGTTGAATTTGTGGAGGTACTTAAACACCATGTTTGGGACATAGGGTGGAGTAAGTAAGAATAGACATCATCTCAGGTTGCAGCCAGAACTAAATATCTCAGTTGGGGCTTGTTATCACATATATAGTGGCAGGGCTACCATTTTCTATTTTTCAGACTTCAGTACACTTTTTCAGCCCCTTCCCTTACATATGAGATGTTGAGATGAGCATCTATGATGGACCATTATTTGATGATGGACTATAGTACTCTCCCATGCCATGATTGAGTCTCAGGACACTCAGATTTGAGGATTGATGTAGTCATTTAACCATTTGCAGAGCAGTCAGTAGTGCCCAAAGTTGCATTAGTATTTTATCATTGGACAGATGTTGGTTTAAATTGATTATTTACATGTATATGACTCAGCAGATACTATCTTGTGTTATGGTTATCATTGCTTTTATATTCATTATTGTGACATGTCTTAACATCCAGTGTCATGATCTGGTGGTCATATAAATATGTGGACTTGGATGTATTGATATTATGTATGTATGACCCTACTTAGACCTGGAAGTTCTTAACCCATACTCATTGGTTTTACCCTCCTTAGGGAGAATAGAGGTGATCATTCCCACCATACTTTGTCTTGCTAATGTTGGTTTCATTGTTCACTATCTCCATCCATCCATTACCTTCCAGCTATTTTATATCCCGACCTACTACTTGACTTGTGGCATGGAGGACCTTTCTCCACTAGAGCCTCTTTGTTGGACAAGCTTCCCTGTTTATTTGTGTCTCGAGTCTCGACTCTGAGTTGCCTAGGTTGCGTTGGCTAAATCTAAAGCAAGTAGCGTTGTCATCAATACAATGTATTTGGAAATGAAATGAATATCTTATGAAAAAGCCCATTCATGAAAAGTAGTGTTTTTGAACATACATGAATTTAAGGCAAGCCTAATGAAATTGGCTCTAAAAGTAATGAATATCTTGTAAAAAACCATTCATGAAAAGTAGTGTTTTTAAACATACATGAATGCATGAAGCCTTAATAAATAAAAAATCCATGTAACAAATGGATCAAGGCTATGGAAAATTGAAAGCCCAAAAAGCAGTGTTTCTTAAAAAGTTATATCTAAAGATTGTTGGCCTCACTTGTATATGATTTGGATTGTGAGCATTTGTCAAAGTGAATAAGCACCTCTGGACATAACTTACCCATTTGTGAGACACTGTCATCCCTTGTGTTGTTGCTTATCTGTCATATGCTAGAGTGAGTATCCATTTTCCATATCCAAAGTATCACAGTGTCAAGTGAGTAGTCACCCTTTAGCCTAACCACTTGATTTCTAGCCCTCACCCTTCACTAGTAAATTGATTACAAGTATGAAGTGAGTATGGCCTTGAAAGTCTAGTCTGAGTTATAGTTAATTAATGAAGCTCTATATTTGGTTGATAGATCGCTGGTGAGATGATTGCTATTTGTAATAATTGTTACTTGAATGATTTGTAGAGCATTTCTTAACCTTTAAACACTGGCAACAGATGGATGTTAGCCTGGGTTATATTATTGATTATTTTATCATTTACAGATTATTATTTTATTTGTCTGGGCATATTGGATATTATTCTTGATCATGCAGAGATCTGTAGGGTGTATTAGTATGCATCTTAGATGTATTTGTACTCCCTGAGTCCAATGAGACAGCTTATTTTTAGTTTCGGGCGATTACAATGATGATTTGTCTCAGTGTACCATTCTGGTGCAGTTTTGCCATGTTGAATGGCCTATCAGAGCAGAGAGATGATTTGATTGGTTCACCTAGGGCGCTGTATGAGGAGGGGGTGGTCCAGCCACTTTTTTTTACCGTATTACCCCCCTCCCAAAGAGCCTGGTGGGCTCAGTTTGACAACGCCGGCACTCTAGGAGGCAGTTTGGGCTATATCACATTTCTCGAGGAAGATTAAAAATAATAAAAAAGGCTACTGAAGAATTTGATTTGGGCTACTGAGGCAAGGAAATGGCATGGGATGAGTTTTGATGATGAGCGTGATGTCTTCCACTCCAACAGTTTGAACACTTGGATGGACCCACATCCATCTCTCCAGCATATTTTATTATTTTTTGGAGCTTTTGGAGGCTCACGATTTCCTCAGAGAGACACAATTTTGCATTTAAAAAATTATATTTATTTTCATTGTGGCATGGGGACACTACTAGGGGAGTTAGTTAACACCCCCTGGACCCACCATGAGCATTATTTATTTTTTATTGAGTGGGATCCCCTCTCCTAGGGTGATTTGGTCCATTGATATATTATATCATTGTATTGATCCATGTACTTTATGTTGAGCTCATCTCAACTGTTGATTTGAACCTTTTGATCCATGTACTTTAGCTATTCCCATTAATGGTGGTCCACCCATATTTAATGCAGTTCCTTCCGGGAGGAGCTCAAGGATTATCACCCCGCAACCAAGAAATCTTACTAAAGTCCACCCCATGCCTATACATAACATTGAAGTTGTTCCTGAATCAGTGAATAGGAGCATATTTCCCACAGGAAGTCAAGTTCTTATCCCGAACCACTTACTGCATATCCGATCAGGGCAAGTTAATGACATTTGGGTTGGACCTCTTACCGTTGAACGTTGCATGGGTGACATGTGTTTTCTCGCTAATGATACTAGACAACAAGTCTTACTTCCTATCAACCAAAGGGATTTGAGGGGTTACATCCCCGACCTCACTTAGCCTTGAGTCTTGTCTTGCCTAGTAGGGTAGAGTAGGTAGGACCTAAATAAGCCTTTTCTGGGCAGTAGTTTAGCTTTTCAGTCTTGCACTTTTTGTTTGTTCTTGAGGCCTGCCTTTCAAAGCTCCTAGCGTAGTCTTGAGTTTTAGCCATTTTACCAACACAGTAAAATCAAACTTTTCTGAAAATTTATGGTTATAGAGTAGATTTGCTTTCTGCTTTTCAGTTTCATGCATTTCAGTTTTAGTACTTTATTTTATCCACATAGTGTTCTGACGACCGTTCTGTGAGTTTGGTATAGCTCTGGACATATTGCAGGTAGTTGGTGACATTTTTGTAGCAGTTGCAAAGCTGGAATGATGAATCGAGGATGCGAGTAGCAGACTGTGAGGACCAGAGATTCTG
The DNA here is from genome assembly GCA_001517045.1 of Pseudotsuga menziesii. Classification (NCBI taxonomy): domain Eukaryota; kingdom Viridiplantae; phylum Streptophyta; class Pinopsida; order Pinales; family Pinaceae; genus Pseudotsuga; species Pseudotsuga menziesii. The sequence goes on along the minus strand of LPNX010683660.1, from coordinate 399,820 downwards.
AGGTTCTCAAGCAATCTATTCAGCAAAGCACTTGTCCCAGCTGGAGCAAGATGTTATCACATATATAGTAGCCGGGATACCATATTCTATTTTTCAGACTTCATTACACTTTTTCAGCCAGTTCCCTTACATATGAGATGTTGAGATGAGCATCTATGATGGATCATTATTTGATGATGGACTATAGTACTCTTCCATGACATGACTGAGTCTCAAGACACTTAGATTTGAGGACTGATGTAGTCATTTAGCCATTTGCAGAGCAGTCAGTAGTGCCCAGAGTTGCATCAGTAGTTTATCATAGGACAAATGTTGGTTTAGATTGATTATTTACATGTATATGACTCAGCAGATACTACCTTGTGTTATGGTTATCATTGCTTTTATATTCATTCTTGTAGCATGTCTTAGCATCTAGTGTCATGATTTGGCGGTCATATAAATATGTGGACTTGGATGTATTGATATTATGTATGTATGTCCCTACTTAGACCTGGAAGTTCTTAACCCATACTCATTGGTTTTACCCTCCTTAGGGAGAATAGAGGTGATCATTCCCACCATACTTTGTCTTGCTAATGTTGGTTTCATTGTTCACTATCTTCATCCATCCATTACCTTCCAGCTATTTTATATCCCGACCTACTACTTGACTTGTGGCATGGAGGACCTTTCCCCACTAGAGCCTCTTTGTTGGACAAGCTTCCCTGTTTATTTGTGTCTCGACTCTGAGTTGCTCAGGTTGTGTTGGCTAAACATGAAGCAAGTAGCGCTGCCATCAATACAATGTATTTGGAAATGAATATCTTATGAAAAACCCATTCATCAAAAGTAGTGTTTTTTAACATACATGAATGCAAGGCAAGCCTAATGAAATTGGCTCTAAAAGTAATGAATATCTTGTAAAAATCCATTCATGAAAAGTAGTGTTTTTAAACATACATGGATGCATGAAGCCTTCATAAATAAAAAATCCGTGTAACAAATGGATCAAGGCTATGGAAAACTAGCCCAAAAAGCAATGTTTCTTAAAAAGTTAAATCTAAAGATTGTTGGCCTCACTTGTATTTGATTTGGATTGTGAGCATTTTTCAAGGTGAATAAGCACCTATGAACGTAACTTACCCATTTGTGAGACATTGACATCCCCTGTGTTGTTGCTTGTCTGTCATATCCTAGAGTGAGTATCCCCTTTCCATATCCAAAGTGTCACAGTGTCAGGTGAGTTGTCACCCTTTAGCCTCACCACTTGATTTATAGGCCTCCCCCTTCACTAGCAAATTGATTACAACTATGAAGTGAGTATAGTCTTGAAGGTCTGGTCTGAGTTATAGTTAATTAATGAAGCTCTATATTTGGTTGATAGATCTCCAGTGAGATTATTTCTATTTGTTATAATTTTTATTTGAATGATTTGTAGAGCATGTCTTAACCTTTAAACACTGGCAGCAGATGGATGTTAGCCTGGGTTATATTATTGATTATTTTATCATTTACAGATTATTATTTTATCTGTCTGGGCATATTGGATATTATTCTTGATCATGCAGAGATCTGTAGGGTGTATGAGTATGCACCTTACATGTATTTGGACTCCCCGAGTCCAATGAGACAGCTTATTTTCAATTCTGGGCAGTTACAGTGATGATTTGTCTCAGTGTACCATTTTGGTGTAGTTTTGCCATGTTGAATGGCATGTCAAAGCAGAGAGGTGATTTGATTGGTTCACCTAAGGAAATGTATGAGGAGGGGGTGGCCCAGCCACGCGTTTCTACCGTATTACCCCCCACCCAAAGAGACTGGTGGGATCAGTTTGACAACGTTGGCACTCTAGGAGGCAGTTTGGGCCATATCACGTTTCTCGAGGCAGATTAAAAATAATAAAAATAGCTACTGAATAATTAAATTTGGGCTACTGAGGCAAGGAAATGGCATGGGATGAGTTTTGATGATGAGTGTGATTTCTTCCACTCCTCCAGCAATTTTAACACTTGGATGGACTCACATCGATCTCTCCGGCATATTTTATTATTTTCTGGAGCTTTTGGAGGCTCATGATTTCCTCAGAGAGGCACTATTTTGCATTTAAAAAATTATATTTATTTTTATTGTGCCATGGGGACACACTAGGGGAGTTAGTTAACACCCCCTAGACCCACCATGAGCTTTCTTTATTTTTTATTGAGTGGGATTCCCTCTCCTAGGGTGATTTGGTCCATTGATATATTATATTATTGTATTGATTCATGTACTTTGTGTTGAGCTCATCTCAACTGTTGATTAGAACATTTTGATCATTTGATCTTAGCCACCCATTTGAAAAGTGGTTATGATTTTGGTTCTCTCATTCCTATTTAAAGGAGGGAGCTTCACATTGTAAATGGGTCTTTGGCTCTTGGATCTAAATAATAGAAAAACTATTCTTGTGGAAATTTTTTGGATATCCTTTGCATCTGGTGTTCTTCGATGGCGATTTGAAAGTCTATTGATTCCTAGCATTTGGGTATTTGTGGTGAGATCTATATTTTTTTGGAAACATTGTCTTGTCTACAGGAGGGCCACTTCACTTGGGCATTTTTGTAGGGCTTCCTCAACTCGCTTGTTTGGCATCGCTTGTATCAGGGGGTTTTCATTAGCATCATTGTGATCTATGATTTCATCTTGCTATTTTTCTGTAGCATTTGTTCTTTTCTCTTGACGCATCAAATCTAATGCGGTTGACGTTTGTTGTGCAGGAGAGAGGGTGCATTGGCTTCCTTGGGCAAATCGTTTCACATAGAGGCTTCCTCCAAATCTTCTCAAATTGATCAGGACGGCATAGATCATCATCATCAAGGCATCTACAAGGTTATCCAGGTAAGATCTACAAGTTAGTTCTTCTTTTCTTGATATCAATCCATTGACATCTTCATTTTCATGTTAAAACCCTAAATATAAAAAAAATCAAAAAATACTATAGATCAAACCGCTTGATCTCTTGGCAAACCATTTCTAGGTTTTGTAGATTGGGTCAAACCTTAAGTGGGTTGTCCTAGACGTTTTTCTTAGGTGACTCCATTGGGCCCAAATCCCAAGGCACTTCTCTCTAAACCCTAGCGCTACCCCTCATTTGGTCATTTTCTCTTGCAATTTGATCTTGTTCCTGAGGCTCAGGCACTTTGATACTGTCATAACTTCTTTCGAGTCTATCTTGTGGTACTAGGTAGCCCCAATCTTGTTTTTACCCTCCCTTCTTTGGTCACGTTTCCCAAGGCAATGGATATTGTCATCTTTTGCTAGTACCTTGATTCTAGATCTAGTAATTGGCTCATAAGTCACTTGTATTTCAAACTTGGGTCAAATTTCACAACTCAGAAACCCCTAATTCACCTTGTGACTTCATCCATAGATCTAGGGTTTACTTCACCTTACACCTTACATACGTCAACCTCGTTTGATTTGATCTGGTGTCATGGTTTGATCTCTCCTGTTGGGAGTAGATCTGGGTCTCCCCCATTGTTGTCTTGGGTTAAGATAACATCAAGTGAAGATTGCCTCGATTGGCATGACAACCATCCATTTGGGAGTCAAGGCTATCTTGGATCCACCTCATAGAGGAAAATACAAGTTTGGTGATAACAGGGTTGAGACTTCTGCAGAGTTTGAAGCTTCACACACACCAGTTGCAGCTGGTGCATGTTCCATGTTGGAGCACAGAACTTGAATGTAATTTGTTATATATATATATATATATATATATATATATATATATATTCAGAATTGAAGTTCTTATCATTTGTGTAATTCTTGTGCCAATTGTTATACATTTGGTTTCTTAAGTTAATTGATGAAGATTAAGTCTGTGTATTAAATTAGTGATCAAAATGAAAACTTAAAGATGACTACAACACTGATTCACCCCCCCCCTCTTAGTGTTATGAGTGTGTTTTTCATTTGGTTTCAGAGCCAGCTTCTTCTCTAAGGTTTAGCCAACTTGAAGGAGTTTCTTGGTGAACACACTCTACGATGAGTGGAGTCAAATTCAGAGATGTTCCTAAGTTTGATGGAACAAATTATGTCTTCTGGAGCAAATGGATGTATGCCTAATTAATGTCTCATGGATTTGATATCTGGACAAGCGTGCTTGATGGATACACTACTCCTAAAGACGATCGACAACCATCCACTTCAGATGAAATTGAAGCTGTGAAAACAATGCCACAGCAATGAATGCAATTCTTGTTGGTCTAAATGAATTAGAATTGTACAAGGTGATGAATTATATGACTGCCAAGGAAATATGGGATAAATTGGCAATCATGCATCATGGTGACTCCAAGGTTCAAAAAGCAAAGCTGCAAAGTTTCAGTGGTCAATTTTAAAGTCTTAGGATGTTGGAAGAAGAAAACATTGCTGCCTATTTTCAGAGGGTGGAAGAAGTTGTTAACACCATGTGAGGTCTTGGCGAATCCATTGATGAAACTTTAGTTGTGCAAAAGATTTTAAGATCTCTTCCAGCTAGATTCAATCCCAAGTTATCTGCCATTGAAGAAAATGACAGCTTGGATTATCTCAAGTTGAGCCAATTGCATGGAATTTTGATTGCCTAAGAAATGAGAATTTATGACCCCAAGCAAAAAGAAGCAGCCTTTAAGGAAACTAAAGAAAAGCATCAGAAAAACGAAGAACAAGATACTTGTTCATTAGATCTAGATGTTTCAGATGAAGAATTGGCAAATTTTGTCAACAAGCCGCCAGGAGGAACAGGAAAATACAAAGGAAAGCTTCCATTGAAATGTTTCAACTGTGGAAAAATAGGACACTTTGCAGCAAAGTGTCCCCTAAGGAAAAATAAACCAAACTCAAGAAGAAATTTCTCAGAAAGGAAGTTTGTCAACAAACAAACTTTTTTCTCTCAAGTTGAAGATGCAGTTTCAGACTATGAAGAGGATGATGAATTTGTTGTTGAAGGCAGAAATGAAATTTTGCTTTTGGCCAAGGAATCTCATAATAACAAGGAGAATGAAGAAGGGGTTATGCACAAAATGAAGGAATTGATTTTGTTGAAACCTTTGCTCTTGTTGCTCGAATGGAGGCAATCAGAATGTCCTTCCTTACTCATGCTGAAAAAATTTCAAGGTATATCAGATGGACATAAAATCCGCTTTCTTAAATGGAGAACTAAATGAAGAAGTCTACACTGAACAACCTGAGGGTTTCAAGCTACCTGGTAAAGAGGATTATGTTTGGAAACTGAAAACGGAACTTTATGGACTCAAGCAAGCCCCAAGGGCATGGTATGATCGGTTAGACAAATATCTCTCTCAACAAGGTTTTAACAGAGGTAATGCAAACAATAATATTTACTTCAAAACATAAAAGAATGGACTTCTAATTACTGTTGTCTATGTTGATGATATCATTTTTGGATGTAATGATGATAAATTGAGTCATAAATTTGTTGATTTAATGGCACCTGAATTTGAGATGTCCATAATTGGGGAACTATCATTTTTTCTTGGACTACAGATTTCCCAAACACCAAAAGGAATCTTCATATCTTAATGCAAGTATCTAAAGGAAATGCTTAATAGATTTGGGATGGCAGAATGTGCTCTTGTAGGTAGACATATGACAATCACTTGCAAGCTCAGCAAAGATGATCAATCTCCACAAGTTGATGCCACCCTTTATAGGTCAATGATTAGCAGTCTGTTGTATTTAACAACCTCTAGGCCTGATATCATGCAAGCAGTTGAAATGGTGGTCATATTTCAATATTGCCCAAAAGAAACACATGTGACAGCAGTCAAAAGAATCTTTAGGTATCTCAAAGGTACCTCTGAGTTTGGACTTTGGTATACCAAGAACCAAAAATTTGACCTCTCAGCTTATATAGATGCAGACTGGGCAGGCAGCCTAGATGATTGAAAAAGTACCAGTAGTAAGGTATTCTTCTTAGGTAATTGCTTGGTAGCATGGTCAAGCAAAAACCTGTTTCTGAGTGAGAGATTTATTATTTTCAGACAAATTTTACAATTTCAGAACAGCAATATTTATCTTTTCCTTCCTTGAAAAACGTGTCAGAATATCTTTGACAAAACTGTACGAACTGTAAAAAATTAGCACCTTGAAAATCATGCCACACATGTGAAACAATACGGAACTGTATGGCCTGGCAGTGTACGGTCTGACAGCAATTAATGACCTCAAAAAACGTGCCCTATACAGTCTCTGACAACAGCATTTAATGTTGTACGATTCTCCTCAAAAACTGTGCAATTGTACGAACTAGTACAATATGGAACTCCTCGATTTTTGTGTCAAATATCTGCTGCATATTTCTGGAAATTTTGTGCCAAAATTTCTTGGGAAATGTGCCCACTTCAAATTCTGAAAATTTCTCACTCTGGTTTTGAAATCACTTCAAACCCTTGCTCTCTCTTTTTCTTCCTCTCTCCATAAATCTCTTTTGGAAATGATCACAATGAATGAACATTTGCCTTGCCCTAGTCCTTTTTGTTCATGGTAACTTCTCTGTCAATCTAATAGTCAAGATTAGATTAGATGAAGGGTTCACATTAAATGCTCTATTAAATATTAATTAAATGGCATTTAGTGCACCTCATGTCATTTAATAAAGTTAGAACAACCCCATTCAATACAAAGTTATACAGATTTGGATTGGGCTGGAAGTGCTAAAGATAGAAAGAGCACTTCGGGATGTTGTTTCAGTTTGGGATCAGGTGTGATCTCATGGCTTAGTAGAAAGCAAACACGTGTTGCCCTCAGTACAACCAAGGTTGAGTATATTGCAGCATGTTCAGCCTCTAGCAAAGCAGTATTGCTTCGCAAACTATTGGGGGGATTGTTCGATATCGAAATGGATGCAACTAAGATCTATTGTGACAACCAGAGTTGTATCAAGTTAACAGAGAACCCAGTGTTTCATAATAAGTCAAAACATATAGAGATAAAGTATCATTGTTGAAAAGTTACCTAAGAAGTGTTTGTTCACCTAGCATTGCCTTGGGGTGGACAAGGACATTTTAATTGGTGACCCTAGTCATATTTAATTTAATGAAGTGAGATGTACTTTATGTTTTTTAAAGTGACTTCATTAAAATATAAAAGTCATGGTTATCCCAAGTTCATATTTAAATAAATGTTAAGTGAGTGATTAATTAAAAAGGGGGTGCTCTTACTTTATTAAATGGCATGAGGTGCACTAAATGTCATTTATTAATTATTAATTGAGCATTTAATGAGAACCCTTCATCTAATCTAATCTTGACCATTAGATTGAAGAGAAAGTTACCATGAACAAAAAGGACTAGGGAAATGCATTCATGATTCATTGTTCACTTTCACAAAGAGAGAATTTTTGAGAGAGGAGAAGAGCAAGGAGACAAGGGTTTGAGAAAAAACAAAATTGAGTGAGAAATTTTCAAAGAAAAACCAAAGATTGAGATGGGCACGATTCCCAAGACATTTGGCACAAATTTCTAGACAAATCCTGGCACAAAAATCGAGGCATTTTACAGCTGCAAGCTTGCACAAAAATCGAGGAACTCTGTACAGTTTCAGTTCGTATGATTGCACAAAAATTGAGGAGAAAGTACATCATTTATTGTTGCTGTCAGGCCATCCAAGGAACGATTTTCGAGGTGTTGTTCAATGCACAAATTTTGAGGACAAATCGTACTGTACCAGTCCATACAGTTCACATGTGTGAGGTCGTACAGGCACGAATTTCGAGGAAGAAAAAGGACATAAGTACTGTTGTTTGAAATTTGTAAAATTTGTCTGAAAATAAAAATCTCTCTCTGAAGAACAAGTTTTCCCTTTAGGGTTTTTCCTGCGTCAATTGACCAAAATTCTGTGTGTTAAAAATTTCATGTGTGGGGCTGAAATTTATTTTCTAAGTAAGAATTTAGGGCTGCCATTTAATTTTCAAAATTCAAAAGAAAAAGAAAATCTCATGTGATGTTTTTAGTAAAAATTATTAAATTTTCATGTACATGCTAACCTTGGGGTTTGGGCATTGAAAATGAAAAACAGAAACTTGAACCGGGTTGGGGTTTTGAAAATTCTTCATGGTATCAGAGCAATTTGAAGGCTGAAAGTTTGCACACAAACAAAAATTTCAGATTGGGAAGAATAAGAGAAAACAGGGTTGAGCAAAAAACAGGTTCTTGGATTGTTTAATTCAGTCATGGCTACCGGTCTTAGAATAGAAGACGGGTTGGATGGGGCTGGAAATTTCAGTCATTGGAAGGCTAGAATAGTGTTGATTCTACAGGATAGTGTACTATGGGATATAGTGAACAACACTACTACAAATCCCATGACTATTCCAGCTGATGCAGTGCCTAGGGCCGCATTCGACAAGAGGGGATATAAAGGCCAAAAGAATCCTTCTTGATGCAATCAAAGATCACGTAATTCCACACATTTCAGGTAAAGATCATGCCCATCAGATATGGACAACTTTAACTAACATATATTAGAGTTCCAATGAAAATCGGAAGATGATATTAAGGGAGAAGTTAAAGAGCATTCGCATGAACAAGGGTGAGAACATGACCACTTACCTCACCAGGATTACACAGATTCATGATGAGCTTGGAGCTATAGGGGAGGTGATACAGAGTGCTGAGTTGGTACGTACAGCCTTGAAAGGCATGACAAAGCCATGGGCTTTATTTATGGAGTCAATGGTTGCTCGTGAGCACATGCCTTCTTGGGATCGTATTTGGGATGATTTCATATAGGAGGAGACACGTAGAGGATATGTACAGGGAAGTACATCTCACAACAAAGAAGATGAGGAGAATGTGGCGTTAGCAACAAAGGAGAAGAAGAATAAGTTCAAGAAGGGTTCCAAGGGTGGAACCAAGTAGCAGGATGGAGAGAAGAAAGACATGAGCAAAGTGAAATGCTTTGCTTGCCAGAAGTTTGGGAATTATGTTGGGCAATTCCCAAACAAGAAGAAAAAGAAACAACAGACAACAGCTTCAGCAAAGATTGATGAGTACGCTGCTAGATTTGAAATATATTTTTCTCTCTTTGCTGGTGCTTGTGTAGAGAGGGAATCATCCATCACCTGCAGTTACATTGAGGGTCACATGGAGCATTCCACGATTGTTGGGCATTCGTTGAGTGCTTCCACTATGTCCTCCACTTGGTACATTGCTAGTGGAGCTTCGAGTCACATGACAGGTGACTGAGACATGTTCACCGAGATGTCAGAAACAGATTTGAAGTTAAAAGTTGTATTGGGTGATGATACAGTGGTGAGAGCAGTTAGGCGTGGATCAGTCCGCTTTGACACGGAGTCCATGCAGCCTATGTTTCTAAGGGATGTCTTGTATGTACCTGGGTTGAAGAAGAACCTTGTATCAGTTTCCATGATTAAGGATAGAGGCTTTGGAGTATATGTCCTAGATGGGAAAGTTTACATCTTTCCCAAAGCAGAGGGTCCATCTGCTTCATATGCAATTAGAGTCAGATGCGGGAAACTATACAAGCTTCTCCTCTAGCCACATCATGCATCGTCACACACTTAGAGCAGCAGTGAGTTATGTGAGTTAGGGAACAAGAGGATGGCCCACCTTCATCATCCAACTTTGAGGATGCTAAGAGACATGACTACATGAATGCCATATTTTAGCACAGAGCCGAGTGGTGTATGCAAAGGGTGTGCTTTGGGAAAGTACACCAAGACTGCTTTTTCGAGCAATGATAGCATATCAAAGGGAGTGCTTGAGTTGATACATTCATATTTATGTGGTCCCATGTCATCTACCTCTTTGACATGTTATGAGATTTACATTACATTCATAGATGACTTTTCCAGGAAGACCAAGAAGATCTGGATCTATTTCCTTAGAAACAAGAGATCAAAGGAAGTCTTGCTTCGGTTCCAAGAGTTCAAAACTCTTGTGGAGAACCAGACAGGAAAGAAGATCAAGGTACTTCGATCAGATAATGGGGGTGAGTATACTTCCCATGCATTCAATGAGTTCTGTAGACAGGAGGTGATCAAGAGGAAGTTGACAATTCCTTACACTCCATAGCAGAATGGAGTGGCTGAAAGGAAGAACCGTTCTATAGTGGGTGCAACTAGATCCATGCTACATCATCAGAGTCTTCCTTTCTTTCTATAGGCCAGAGGCCTCTAGTACTGTTGTTTATGTACTGAACAAGAGTCTGCACCGAGCCTTGGGGTGCAAAACTCCTGAGGAGATGTTCACCAGGAAAGTGCCTTAGATAGGCCACTTTCATATCTTTGGATGCCTTACATACTCACATGTCCCTTCTGAGAAGAGGACAAAGTTGGAGGCTACTAGAGAGAGGGATATCTTTGTTGGATATGATGACACTTCGAAGGATTTCTGCATTTACCTTCCTACATAGAGGAAAGTTGTGGTGAGGGAGGTGAGATTTGAGGAGGAGCGAGCCTTCAGAAGATCTCGAGATTCAGAGATAGAGGAGCAGCAGAGTACTCCACAAGTGACAGCATCACAGGGTTCAACAAGTCAGGGCACAGGGTGATAGCTTTCAGGAGTGACTGGGTCACAGGTTATAGGTTCATCAGTTTTAGGGACTCAGTCTACAGGAACTTCTAGTACATGGATAGGTTCACGGATCACAGGTTCACAGGTTACACCTTCAGGTGATTCAGATACACATGGTACAACTTCAGGTTCACCAGGGACAGAATCTCAGACCATTGGTACTTCTTCAGGGAGACATTTGTTTGATGAGTAGGTAGAGGAGGGTCTGCGATAGGATGCTTCTTCCAAGAAGAGAAAGCCAAGTTGGCTTAGGGAGATTGTGAAGGAAGCAGAGGAGTCTATCGGGCCACCCAGGAGGGAGGTCAGAGAGAGAGGCACCTGAGAGATTTTTCAGCTACATGGCACATGTGACTAGCTTTCGTGAGACCATGCCTACTACTTATGAGGAGACTTTCGTACACCAGGTTTGGAGAAATGACATGATAGAAGAATACAATTCCATCATGAAGAATGGGGTGTGGGAAGTGGTTCCGAGACTAGAGGAGAAGTCATTTGTGACTTCCAAGTGGCTCTACAAGATCAAGCATGCTGCAGATGGCAACATAGAGAAGTACAAAGCTCGATTTGTAGTGTGTGGGTTCTCACAAATAGAGGGAGTTGATTATGATGAGACCTTTGTGTCGGTTGCTATATTTTCTTCGATCAGAGCAGTGATCTCTGTCGTGGCAGAGATGGGTTGGAAGATCCATCAGATGGATGTGAAGACCGCTTTTCTCAACGGTCTTCTACAGGAGGAGGTATATTTGGAGCAGCCACAAGGCTTTGAGATTTATGAGAGAGATTCTCATGTATGCATGCTGAAAAAGGCCTTGTATGGTCTGAAGCAAGCCTCTCAGGCTTGGTATTCGAGGATTGATTCATATTTGCTGTCGATTGGGTTTCGGAAGAGTGAGGCGGATCCTAAACTTTACTACATTGTGGCTGGTGGTGTTCCGCTCATTCTTCTGTTGTATGTTGATGATTTGTTCATTACTGGAGGAGAGAACCTAATTGATGCATGCAAGAAGGATCTTGCTTCATAGTTTGAGATGACAAATCTTGGGTTGGTGCACTACTATCTAGGCATGGAGGTATGGAAGGAGGATGGACATGTTTTCCTGGGGAAAGGAAAATATGTTGCAGATGTTCTAAAGAGATTTCAGATGGAGGACTGCAGACCTATGTCTACACCCATGATCACCAACTAGAAGAAGCTTCATGCTTCTGAGGGAGAGTTGGTGGATCCTACTTTGTTTTGTAAGCTCATTGGTTCATTGATGTATTTGGTCAACACCAGACCAGATATCAGTTTTGTAGTGAACACTCTCAGTCAGTTCATGGTGGAGCCCAGGAGAGTGCATTGGATAGCTGCAAAACATATTTTGAGATACCTTGTTGGGACTATAGATTATGTTCTGGACTACAGGAGGTCAGGTGGAGTGGACTTGGTTGGCTTCACGGATTCAGATTGGGCAGGCAATGCTTTAGACCGAAAGAGCACTTCCGATTGTTGTTTCAGGTTGGGCTCAGCTGATGTGTCGTGGTTCAGTCGGAAGCAAAAGTCCGTTGCTTTGAGTTCTGCTGAGGCTGAGTACATGGAAACCAGTCAGGCTAGTTGCGAGGCTTTGTGGCTTCGCAAGTTCATGGTTGATTTATTTGGTCAGGAGTTGAGGCCTACTATCATCCACTGTGACAATCAAAGTTGCATTAGGCTCTTTGAGAATCCAATGTTTCATGACAGGTCAAAACACATTGAGATCAGATACCACTTCATCAAAGACTATGTTCAGAGAGGAGTTGTTGAGTTACACTACTTTCTACAAATGAGCAAGTAGCAGACATTCTCACGAATTCTTTGGGAAGAGGAAAGCACATTTATTTCAGAGACAAGATGGGAGTGGTAAGAAACACCTTCCTCAGTAAGAGGGAGTGTTGAAAAGTTACCTAGGAAGTGTTTGTTCACCTAGCATTGCCTTGGGGTGGACCATTAGAGGAATTTTGGGGTCTAAAATGGGCCTCCTAAGGAAAATAATAAAATAATAGTTAAAATAATAAAATAATATTGATTAATTTTGGAGGAAGAAAGAAAAAAACTACTTTTTGTGTTCGTATTTTCGACATATCTCCCTGTGTTTTTACTCAAATTTCGATCGGGAGAGCTCGTTGGATGCGGAATTTGATTCCGCATCCAACGAGTACCCACACTGCATACTTGACGGACCCCGCTACCCCAAAAACAAGAAATACCTGAAAAAACGTGATGATGATGTATTTCTTGTTTTTGGGGTAGCGGGGTCCGTCAAAAGTATGCAGTGTGGGTACTCGTTGGATGCGGAATCAAATTCCGCATCCAACGAGCTCTATGTCATCATCACGTTTTTTCAAGTATTTCTTGTTTTTGGGGTAGCGGGGTCCGTCAAAAGTATGCAGTGTTGGTACTCGTTGGATGCGGAATCAAATTCCACATCCAACGAGCTCTCCCGATCGAAATTTGAGTAAAAACACAATGAGATATGTCGAAAATACGAACAAAAAAAGTAGTTTTTTTAATGACAAATATGTCAATTCAACCATTATGGTTGACTTATTTTATTGAAATTCTATTGGTTCTTAAATTCCAACTCACAAAAACTTATTTTGGCACGTTTTCTTAAAAGGCCCATTTTAGACCCCAAATTTCCTCTAATGAAGGACACTTTAATTGGTGACCCCTAGTCATATTTAATTTAATGAAGTGAGATGTACTTTATGTTTTTTAAAGTGACTTCATTAAAATATAAAAGCCATGGTTATCCTAAGTTCATATTTAAATAAATGTTAAGTGAGTGATTAATTAAAAAGGGGGTTCTGTTACTTTATTAAATGACATGAGGTGCACTAAATGTCATTTATTAATAATTAATTGAGCATTTAATGACAACCGTTCATCTAATCTAATCTTGACCATTAGATTGAAGAGGAAGTTGTCATGAACAAAAAGGACTAGGGGAAGGCATTCATGATTCATTGTTCACTTTCACAAAGAGAGAATTTTTAAGAGAGGAGAAGAGCAAGGAGAAAAGGGTTTGAGAAAAACTAAAATTGAGGAGTGAGAAATTTTCAAAGTAAAACCAAAGCTTGAGATGGGCACAATTACGGAGACATTTAGCACAAATTTCTAGACAAATCCTAGAACAAAAATTGAGGCATTTTACAACGGCAAGCTTGCACATAAATCGAGGAGTTCCGTACAGTTCCAAGTCGTACAATTGCACAAAAATCAAGGAGAAAGTATAGCATTTATTGCTGCTGTCATACCGTATAGGGCACGATTTTTGAGGAGTTTTTCAGGGCATAGATTTCAAGAAATTCGAGACAGACCATACTGTACCAATTCGTACAGTTCACACGTGTGAGGTCGTATAGGAACGAATTTCGAGGTGTTGTTTTGACAATCCATACAGATTTTTTCAGAGTGATTCTGGCAGGTTTTTCGAGGAAGAAAAAGGAGATAAGTAATGTTGTTTGAAATTTGTAAAATTTGACTGAAAATAAAAATCTCTCTCTGAAGAACAAGTTTTCCCTTCGGGGTTTTTCCTGGGTCATTTAACCAAAAATCTGTGTTAAAAATTTCATGTGGCTGAAATTTATTTTCTGACTAAGAATTTAGGGATGCCATTTAATTTTTAGAATTCAAAAGAAAGAGAAAATCTCATGTGTTGATGTTTTCAGTAAAAATTATCAAATTTTCATGTACATGCTAACCTTGGGATTTGGGCATTAAACAATGAAAAACTGAAACTTGAACCGAGTTGGGGTTTTGAAAATTCTTCAATCATTACATCTGATATATGGTGCAAAGAGGAGCTGTGAAGCTCCAGTATGTTCCTACAGAGGCACAAGTTGCTGATGTGTTGACTAAGCCTCTGTCTCGTTTAAAGTTTGAACAATTTCAAGACAAGCTTGGTGTAGTCCTAAATGACCTCCCTAGAAAGAGAGAGTGATGATGAGACTATTATTGAGAATGAGATGGCAGTGATGTGCCAGTGTAGAAAAGGCCAGTGTGCCTGCAGATGTTGATGAGATCCGAAATTCACTTGTGGACGATAGTATCCTCTTTGAGGATGGTCTTACGGACAAGAACACTCTCTCTTGTTGAGAGTGGTCCTAGCTCTTACCAGCTGAGGATGGTCCTGCAAACGATAGTTTCTAGAGAGTGATCCTGCATTCACTTGTGGGATGGTCTTGTGGACAAGAATACTCTCTTGATGAGAGTGGTCCTAACACTGACAGGCTGAGGATGGTCCTACGGACAATGGTACTCTCATATGCTGAGTGGTCTTGCATTTAGTTGCAGATGAGATCTGCATTTAGTTGCAGACAACGGTATCCTCTCTGAGGATGGTCCTGTGCACAAGAACACTCTCTTGTTGAGAGTGGTCCTAGCACTGACAGGCTGAGGATGGTCCTATGGATGATAGTACTCTCATATGCTGAGTGATCCTACATTTAGTTGTTGAAGATATCTGCATTCAGTTGCAGATGACTGTATCCTCTTTGAGGATGGTCCTGCGGACAAGAACACTCTCTTGATGAGAGTGGTCCTAGCACTCACCGGCTGACGATGGTCCCACGGATGATAGTACTCTCTTATAGAGAGTGGTCCGGCATTCACTTGCGGACGAGTTCATGCATTTAGTACCAGAGATAATGAGGCTCAAAATGACACCAGAGATGATGCTTGAGAGGATGCTGATGCTCGAAGAGATGAAGCCAGAGATGATGATGCCAGAGATGATACTCGAGATGATACCAGAGATGATGTCTGAGATGATGCTAATGCTTGAGACAATATCGGGATGTTCGTGATGATGATGTTCCACGGATGATGATGATATTGATGTAATTGTGAAAACTTCCTATGACATATAGATTCACCCGTCAGTTGTACAGACGTGTTGTTGTATTGTAGAATACCTTCCTTGTTAAGAGTGAGTGTTAAAGAAATGTAATTGCGAAAGATATTCTATTTTGTATTATTATAGTTATTATCCCTTCCGGAGATGTTGTTCCTCCGATTAGGGATGTCATTGATGTATTTGGTCATGTAAAGTGTTGAGGTAAAACCTTCGTTGTAAATCGGGTCAATAGTACCCACAAAAGTATTCTTAAAATGTACATTTGAGTATTCCAAGGCAAGTCGACCCAGTTGGGTTATTAGGCCTCTCAGTTGATTAGTATAAATAGGAGAGGCGCTTCCCTCATTTGGACAAGAAGATCACTCAAGCAGTTGCGCAAGAGAGAGAAGTGACAGTCCATCTAGAGGAGAGGAAGCAGTCTAGTCTTGTTCTTGGGTCTTACACTGTACTTGTCTGAAGTCTATATCAGTGTTATCGGAACTGGACCAAAACCGGCAAAACCAACCAGTCTGACCAGTTTACAGGGTTAGCGGGTCCGGTCAGCAAAAAAAATTCATCAGACCGGAATTTTTTCCAAACCGGGTACGAAACCGACCGGTCCGTACTCTGTGAGAATCCAATGTTTCATGACAGGTCAAAACACATTGAGATCAGATACCACTTAATCAGAGACTATGTTCAGAGAGGAGTTGTTGAGTTACACTACATTTCTACAAATGAGCAGGTAGCAGACATTCTCACGAAGTCTTTGGGAAGAGGAAAGCACATTTATTTCAGAGACAAGATGGGAGTGGTAAGAAACACCTTCCTCGGTAAGAGGGAGTGTTGAAAAGTTACCTAGGAAGTGTTTGTTCACCTACCATTGCCTTGGGGTGGACAAGGACACTTTAATTGGTGACCCCTAGTCATATTTAATTTAATGAAGTGAGATGTACTTTACGTTTTTTAAAGTGACCTCATTAAAAGATAAAAGGCATGGTTATCCTAAGTTCATATTTAAATAAATGTTAAGTGAGTGATTAATTAAAAAGGGGGTTCTCTTACTTTATTAAATGACATGAGGTGCACTAAATGTCATTTATTAATTATTAATTGAGCATTTAATGAAAACCCTTCATCTAATCTAATCTTGACCATTAGATTGAAGAGGAAGTTGCCATGAACAAAAAGGATTGGGCAAGGCATTCATGATTCATTGTTCACTTTCACAAAGAGATAATTTTTAAGAGAGGAGAAGAGCAAGGAGACAAGGGTTTGAGAAAAACTAAAATTGAGGAGTGAGAGAAATTTTCAAAGTAAAACCAAAGCTTGAGATGGGCACAATTGTCGAGACATTTGGCACAAATTTCTAGACAAATCCTAGCACAAAAATCAATGCATTTTACAGCTCCAAGCTTGCACATAAATCAAGGAATTCCGTACTGTTCCAAGTCGTACGATTGCACAAAAATCGAGGAGAAAGTATAGCATTTATTGCTGTTGTTAGACCGTATAGGGCACGATTTTCGAGGTGTTGTTCAGGGCATAGATTTCGAGAAATTCGAGACAAACCCTACTGTACCAATCCATACAGTTCACACGTGTGAGGCCGTACAGGAACGAATTTCTAGGTGTTGTTTTGACAGTCCATACAAATTTGTTCAAAGTGATTCTGGCACGTTTTTTGAGAAATAAAAATGAGATAAGTAATGTTGTTTGAAATTTGTAAAATTTGACTGAAAATAAAAATCTCTCTCTGAAGAACAAGTTTTCCCTTCGGGCTTTTTCCAGGGTCATTTGACCAAAAATCTGTGTGAAAAATTTCATGTGGCTGAAATTTATTTTCTGACTAAGAATTTAGGGATGCCATTTAATTTTTAGAATTCAAAAGAAAGATAAAATCTCATGTGTTGATGTTTTCAGTAAAAATTATCAAATTTTCATGTACATGCTAACCTTGGGGTTTGGGTATTAAACAATGAAAAACTGAAACTTGAACCGGGTTGGGGTTTTCAAAATTCTTCAATCATTACATCTGAGATATGGTGCAGAGAGGAGTTGTGTAGCTCCGGTATGTTCCTACAGAGGAACAAGTTGCTGATGTGTTGACTAAGCCTCTATCTCGTTTAAAGTTTGAACACTTTCGAGACAAGCTTAGTGTAGTCCTAAATGACCTCCCTGGAAAGAGAGAGTGATGATGAGACTATATTGAGAATAAGATGGCAGGGATGTGCCAGTGTAGAAAAGGCCAATGTGCCTGCAGATGTTGATGAGATCTGACATTCACTTGTGGACGATAGTATCCTCTTTGAGGATGGTCTTACGGACAAGAACACTCTCTCTTGTTGAGAGTGGTCCTAGCTCTTACCAGCTGAGCATGGTCCTGCAAACGATAGTACTCTCTTTTGGAGAGTGATCCTGCATTCACTTGTGGGATGGTCCTGTGGACAAGAATACTCTCTTGATGAGAGTGGTCCTAGCACTGACAAGCTAAGGATGGTCCTACGAACAATGGTACTCTCATATGCTGAGTGGTCCTACATTTAGTTGCGGAAGAGATCTGCATTCAGTTGCAGACGACGATATCCTCTCTGAGGATGGTCCTGTGCACAAGAACACTCTCTTGTTGAGAGTGGTCCTAGCACTGACACGTTGAGGATGGTTCTACAGACGCTAGTACTCTCATATGCTAAGTGATCCTACATTCAGTTGTCGAAGATATCTGCATTTAGTTGCAGACGATTATATCCTCTTTGAGGATGGTCCTGCGGACAAGAGCACTCTCTTGATGAGAGTGGTCCTAGCACTCACCAGATGACGATGGTCCCACAGACGATAGTACTCTCTTATGAAGAGTGGTTCGGCATTCACTTGCGGACGAGTTCGTGCATGCAGTACCAGAGATGATGAGGCTCGAGATGATGCTGATGCTCGAAGAGATGAAGCCAGAGATGATGATGCCAGAGATGATACTCAAGATGATACCAGAGATGATGTTTGAGATGATGTTAATGCTTGAGGCAATACCAAATGATAGAGATGTTCGTGATGATGATGTTACGCAGATGATGATATTGATGTAATTGTGAAAACTTCCTATGACATATAGATTCACCAGTCAGTTGTATAGACATGTTGTTGTATTGTAGAATACCTTCCTTGTTAAGAGGGAGTGTTAAAGAAATGTAATTGCGGAAGATATTCTATTTTGTATTATTATAGTTATTACCCCTTCCGAAGATGTTGTTCCTTCGATTAGGGATGTCATTGATGTATTTGGTCATGTAAAGTGCTGAGGTAAAACCTTCATTGTAAATCAGGTCAGTAGTACCCAAAAAAGTATTCTTAAAATGTATTTTTGAGTCTTCCAAGGAAAGTCGACCCTGGCAGCAAGGAGAAGTCGGCCCAATTGGGTTATTAGGCCTCTCAGTTGATTAGTATAAATAGGAGAGGCGCTTCCCTCATTTGGATAAGCAAATCACTCAAGCAGTTGCGCAAGAGAGAGAAGTGACAGTCCATCTGGAGGAGAGGAAGCGGTCTAGTCTTATTCTTGGGTATTACATTGTACTTGGTTGAAGTCTATATCAGTGTTATCGAAACTGGACCGGAACCGGCAAAACCGGCAGGTCTGACCGATTTACAAGGTTAGTCAGTCTGGTCAGCAAAAAAAAATTCATCAAACCGGATTTTTTTCCAAATTGGGTACGGAACCAGCCAGTCTGTACAACCGTAGACTGCGGACTCACGGAATTTAATTTTTTTTTTTAAACACAAACTAAAACCTAACCTATGCTTCTAACCTAACCCTAAGCCTATCATAACACTATTTTTGTATTAATGGTTTGGATTCATATGTATGCACATGAATATATATGTTTTTTTACAAAATATGAATATTTTATGTATTTTTTAGTCAGACGGTTTTTTACCCAATTTTTTGCCGGTTCCGGTCTAGTTCACATTTTGGGCTTCGCCGGTTCGATGACCGGTCCGGTTCCGATAACATTGGTCTATATAGAGGAATTTTTGTTGGGTTTTCTTCCCCACGAGGGTTTCCCAGGATAAATCTTTGTGTTCTCTTTTGTTTTGTTGTGCTTGTTTTTCTTTTAGAGATCCTTTTGTTTTGATAATAACAACTTTTAAAATCTTAACAGTTTACAGCTTTGTTCTTGTCGTCCACACCAAACTAGTACACGGTCCTTAGTGTCTCATGAATCACCATGAGTCGATCACCAAGGCTATCAAACATATGGACTCATTGTGTACCCTTAGCCAAGTTTTCCTAGAACACCCTCTTTCATGCCACTGCAAGTGGCACCTCAAGTAGGGCCCTTACACTCATGATATCACTCTTTCTGAATTTGGCATAGCCCCACTCATTGCTTCAAGGATCTTTCATGTGGTGACAATGATACACAAGCTTAACAAATGAACAACTCAGAAAGTGACGTTCTTAGATATCCATATCTTGTTCTCAAGTCCTCTATGGAGTAGGCAAAGCATGTGATTGATTTGTATTTGTATGTGAGAGCCTCTCCATTGCTTTACCTCCTTACTTTGATATTCACAGACCAACCCCCATAACTTTCCAATGGATGCCCTTGATTTCTCAGAGGGTGAGACAAGCATGGTTATTCACACTAAGATTCACAAATCCTACCTTGGGTCCACATGGTTTAAGCATAGAGAGTCACTTTCTCCCGAACTTCAATGCTACTTAGACTTGTATATCCAGTGTAGTGATGGGCTCATTTATCCCTTGGGGTACACCAGAGATTAGAATCGAATTACCTTGTAATTTCCGTGTCGCTCTTACCCATCATAGAGTTTGCTTATCACTAAATTCCTCGAGAGTCAAGAGTACTATATTTTCTAGATTTGCTCCTTAGACCCTAAGATCAAAGACTATGTACATGTTGATTCTCTCCCTACTACAATATCAAAGAATAATTCTTTTAGCTCTTAAGAGGCTCTCTTGGTTCTATAAAGCCACTCATGACTTATGAGGACTAGAGATGCTTAGCCCTCTGCCTTCGAGTGATATTTGACCTTAGTCGATGACTTATGGAGGCTAGTTCCCTAAACCAAGATGCACTAAGTTGATTACTTCTTGCTTCCATCACTCTGACACTAGTTAGCAAGAGTTCTCATGGTTAACGTCTAATCTCACAT
This sequence comes from Pseudotsuga menziesii, assembly GCA_001517045.1. NCBI lineage: Eukaryota > Viridiplantae > Streptophyta > Pinopsida > Pinales > Pinaceae > Pseudotsuga > Pseudotsuga menziesii. Next base: position 379,233 of record LPNX010683660.1, on the reverse strand, counting down.
AATAGGCTTGTGAGGTATTGTAGATCCTTTCTCTGTTATGTTATGTCTGCTCCTACATTGGTTGTATCACACGACCCCACTATGAGAATACTGTAGATTCAGTGTTGCAATATTGCTTCGATGTTGCTGTCGTTTGTTTCTCTCTTGCTAGACTGCCATTGATCAAATATTCTCTATGTAAATTATTATCCATCAACAAACTATATTCAGTATGCTATGTGCTTCAAATTTGTCACCTTCATCATCAATTGTGGATGTCTTCCCACGTGTTGTGGGAAAACTACATAAGGGACGACTTGAATTCTGTAGCCTACAATTTCTGAACACCAATGCCATAACCACTATCTTGTTCATCCCCAGGGTGCCCTCGAAATTTACTTCTATGGCATTCCTACAAGATTAATTGATGGTAGAAATTCATGGTCTTACCTTCGGCTAGAAGCCTCTATTTCTTCTCTTGTGCAGGCCTTCAACAACTTTTCACTTTACACAATCACGATGCCTTCTTTATTCAAACTTCTAATTCACAAACTACTAAGGATTCATAGACTCCTAAATCAACATAATGCTTTGATACCATATAGGATTTTATGTGGGTGCATCAAAAGCTAACACAAATAAAAAAATGCAGAGAGAACAATGTAGGACATATATATTAATGCTGCAGAAAGTACATGACCAGAGCGCGAGGTAGGCTACCCAAATTACATATATTACTCTCTCAAGTTAAGCATCCCTCGTTACATTATTATGTAACAACTTCGATTGTTATGGCAGTTTAGCCACCTAACCACTTAACTTTAACATCTAAATTTTACATTGATCACACATCCATTAACCACTAACGTTAATGTCTACTAACATAACGCTCACATAATATAAAAGATACATTGACACTAAGTTGGAGCTCTATGTTTACTCCAACAAAATCCGCCTATGTTCTTCAATAGGCTTACACTCTATTTTCTTTACCATGTTTGTAATAGAATATATCCAGATTCTAAGCATGTCCAGAGAATCCCCAAATACCTACAAGGGTCTGTAGAATGAAGAGGGCTATTCCAAATGAACTCCCATCCATATTAGATACGTTTCAGAGTCATAAACATAGTTCAGGGAAGCTAATATGGGATTATATAACTTTATTAATGTCCAACAAATGACCAAGCATGTCCAGAGAACCCCCAAATTCCCTACATGGGTTTTTACAATGAAGTGGGTTATTCCAAATGAACTGCCATCCATATTAGATATGTTTCAGAGTCACAAACATAGTTCAGGGAAACTAATATGTGATATATAACTTTATTAATGTCCAACAAATGACCAAAAGCAAGTTTAATGGGACTAAAAGGTAGAATCGGTCTTAACAATCAGTAGGAGTACCATAAGCTATCCCAAAAGCATGAATTTATGTATACATGATTAAAGAAAACATGAGATAAGTATTACATCCAATAGGACTAAAGAGGAGAGAGTATAAGAGAGTTTCTAGAAGTTAGTAAGACAGGATGTTGAGGAAGAAGCAGAGGAGGAGGAAGTATCCTCCACAAAGTCAAGCACAGAGAAGGAACCAATGAACTGTTTAATGATGTCATCAGAATAGAAAAAAGAAATAAATAGGAGAAATTTTATTAAGGGGGCAGAAAAGCAAAGAAATATTATCTAATATCCAACATGATATAAATTATGAATGTGCCAAAACTTGCATCAATACATAAAATCAAAAGATGAATAAGTTTAAACATCTCCATGGAGGAGAAAGGGATTAAGTTGACCTGTAAGTGTAGTTTCACCTACTCCATAAACAGAATGAAGACCACTTTTTTCACCATAGTTGGAACTTGGTTGCTATATCAAATCAGAACATGCATTATCATTGATCAAAGAATCAGGTTCAATCAGTTTCTCTCTGATTTCAAATCCATCTTGAGAATCCTGTAATGAGCTCTCTCTTTTAAATTATTATCAGGTAATGCAGAAAAGCTTGATTTTTTAACTACCAACTCCTCTTTCCTTCAACCCTTGCTGAGCTAAGTTGACTGTGATACAACCAAAATCAGGAAAACAAGGATCTGGTAATTTTGCACTACTTTGTAAACATGTATAAGGGGCCGGCGATGATCACGCCTTTTGACAGAGTACTCCTAAGCATGCCCCACATGGGATCCTTTTCTTTCAAGGCTTGAAGAATATCCTCTACTACTTTTCAAAGGGCTTCCATTTCCCATGCAAAGAGAAATGGAAGAGGGATTACGCACACAACTCTTTGAAGGATTACTTTTCCAACATCTTCGCAAACTGTAGCTAGCTGTTATATTGGGATTCTTTCATGTGGGCACATTTCTCAACCCAAAGTCCTGTAGACCATAGTAGTAAGATTCAAGTATGAATTCAAGTACAATTCAGATACCATACAAAAAAAAATATGTAAGGAAAAAATCATGTACAACTAAAATAATGGAGTAGACATCTTATAAATACAAAAGATCCAGTTTTAATTTAAATAAAATAAGACTTACATTAAAAGAATTAAATTCTAAATAGTATTTAAAGTCAATCTCAACTCTTAAACATTTAGAGTTAAGTTGTTTCACTTGGTAAATAGTAAAACCATACAAATCAAACTGAAAATGACAATTATATACAAAATCACTTAATCTATGTTGCCAGGAAACGTGGGTACGGGTACGGGTACGGCACTTTTTGAAACAGGGTACTTCAGTACGTCGAGGGTACTATATATATATATATATATATATATTATATAATATATATAATTATTAATAATATATATATAATATAAATTAAAAATAAAACTGAAACATGTCACAGTCACATGACTCACATGATACATCAAGATCCAATGATCCATACATGCACATTGCATATTCACTTTCAGATTTCGACATTGATTCATTGAACAATGAAAATTCACAATTCACATTGAAAATTCGAAACATTCAAACATAAATTAAAATAAGTTATAATATATTAATGACAAATGTATGTCCATGACTCCTTGAGTCCATTCAACATTGTCAAACTACATTCAAAATTTGAATAATGGCATTTTCAGACATGAAATAGAAAGATCAAAACAGTGAAACTGAACAATGAACAAAATAGTAAAAGATATGTCGAAAATACGAACAAAAAAAGTAGTTTTTTTAATAATAATTTTGTAGCATGATTAGGAGGTAAAACAATATCACATGGCCATTTTACAACCAACAATTAGCAGCTTAGATATTATTAAGCCATAAATGGTAATAATGATATATGACATGCTAGCTTTGAAAAAGATAGGAAAAGTTTTTTCAATTGCATATGAAGTTAAGGTATAAACAATTGCACTAAAAGAATGCTACGTTAGTCCTCTCTATGTTGAAACATTTGTAGCTACTTCATTTCTAAAAGAATCTTCAAAAAACTAAAAATATCTATCATATTTTGTTATTCAAAGTAATTTAATATGCTCTATGGCAAAACTTCTGATTTATTGTAAAATTCCATCTCTAAAAGTCTAAAGGAACATAGTCATTTTCACAATAGAAAATGTACTATTAATCACCAGAAGCATTAAGTCAATTTGTATATACAGGACCCACATCAATATTGTTAATGCCCGCTGTTAGTTTTATATACCGGCCGTACCATAGCCGTACCCAAAATCGAGGTACGTCGTACCATTTTCACCAAACGTACCCAAATTTTTTTTATGAAGTACCCGGTACGGCAACACTGTTCATGGTACATGAGGGTACGTCTGGGTACGTACCATTGCCATACCCAAGTACCCGGTACCGGTACGTGTACCCAACCCCTGGGTACGGGTACCCATGCAACACAGCACTTAATAGTAGGGCTAAAATGAAAAACTACTCTTAAACAAAATGAATTCAAAGTAAAACTCAAATGAGAAATTACATCAATTTACTTTGAGATGTTTAACTTAATAAATAGTAAAATCATAAATGTAAAACTTAAAGTAACAACTACATATAAAATAAAACTTAAATACTTAAAGGAGAAAGTACATTGAAGAATTTGATAAAGAAAAGGCTGATCAATGGATACAAGTTTAGAAAGCTGACACCTCCAAACAAGATAATAGAATGAAAGGTAAAGGAGGAAAATCAGGGAATGGAGTAATTCCGGCTGAAAAAAGATTTTTTAAAACTCGGGGTGTGGAAAAAGTTACTACTTCTTGAAATCCTTTGGTTGTCTTAAGTCCTTCTGAAGATCAGAATTCTTCGGTTCCTAAAGAGGGAGAACTGTAGCAACCTGATGTGCATCAAGGGGAAGGTGAAGAAAAGTTCGGGATACAGGAACAATTTGGACTAGTACTATTTGAAACACCATGTGCAGATGCAACAATGTAGGATATTCAGAAATTTCCCACAGGCAGCACGCTTTCTCCCTCTTATGCATAAATTCTTAAGGAAAAATTGGAAGACTCTTCTAGTTCATCGGAAGAAAACTCAATAGAGCAATTCACAAAAAAGGCAGGTAGGAAGTCTTGAAAGGAGGCCAGAGAAGAAGAAGTTGAGAGATTAAAGACACAGGGTAGCTAGGCTACTATAGAAATGTCATTAGGCAGAAGCAAGTGGAATAGATCCCCAAAGGGAGGGACAACTCCCTTTTCCTCGGGTAAATAATGTTGATCGTCTCCTGGAATTGTAAGGGACTGGAGAATCCCAAGAAAGCTGAAGCAGTAAAATATTTACTAAGAATGGAACCCTCTGATATTCTCCTTCTCCAAGAAACAAAAATAGAAGAGGAAGCTTTATTATCCTTAAGCAGATCAAAGTGGGAAAAAAATGCAGGCATGGATGTTAGTGCAAGGGGCACTTCAGGGGGCCTTGCTACCTTATGGTCTGAGGACAAGTTTCTCCTAAATGCTTCGTGTGCAGATCAAAGTGGAAAAAAAATGCAGGCATGGATGTTAGTGCAAGGGGCACTTCAGGGGGCCTTGCTACCTTATGGTCTGAGGACAAGTTTCTCCTAAATGCTTCGTGTGCAGATCAAAGTGGAAAAAAAATGCAGGCATGGATGTTAGTGCAAGGGGCACTTCAGGGGGCCTTGCTACCTTATGGTCTGAGGACAAGTTTCTCCTAAATGCTTCGTGTGCTTCTCAACACTAGATTTACACAGAATTACTGCATAAAACAAGTAAGATCTCCATCGCTCTATTTAACCTTTATGTCCCTCTAAATTTGATAGAGAAAAAAGCTTACTAGAATTCGTTGTCTGATTTTATGGAAATCCACTCTCCCAAAAACATTATTGTGGCTGGGGATCTCAATATTCTTCTAGACCCTAATGAGAAACATGGAGGAGTACGGGGCAGAGATCCTCTTCAGGTCATTGTAGAGTCTTTGATACATGATCGGGATCTTATTGATTTCAAACCCAAGAAAGGGCGGTTTACTTGGACCAATAATCAAGTTGGGCAGCCAGAATTTCTGCTCGTTTGGACAGATTTCTGGTTCATAGCTCTTTGATGGAAAGGAAAATAATCTCTTCCAAAATTTTTCCCAATTTTTCTTCCGATCACCATCCTATATCCCTCATGTTGGAAGAAGAGGAAAATATTGGTCCTATCCTGTTTCGTTTCAGTCCTCTTTGGATTGAGAGGGACAGTTTTTAGGATATAGTGACTCAAGCATGGGCCCAGTTTGTTGACGGATCCCCTAGCTATGTGTGGGGACAGAAATTAACATGTACAAAATATGCTCTGAAAAGTTGTATTAAAACACCTCTCATAACTCCAATGAGTAGCAGGCAAGAGGCAATGCACGTTTTAGCTGAAATTCAGTTGGGAATGGAGGAATCAGAAATTTCCAAATTACATTTACCTAAAGAACAGTCCGCTCAATTTAATTCTTTCCTTTGATTTCGCCAGGAAGAAGAGCATTTGCGCCTAAAGTCACGCAGCCTCTGGCTGCAAGCTAGAGATAAAAATTTTGCATTCTTCCATAGGCAATGCAAAGCTAGACTATCTAGGAACCACATCACATAAATAATTTCAAGAGAAGGTGAAGTCATTAAAGGTCAAGCGCATTTACAACAGGATGCCCATATACACTTTCATCATTTGTTCCATGAAGATGGCACCAATGATGATAATGTGAATGCTGATTTCTTATCCAACATTCCCTCTTTAGTCGGTGCTGAGGTTAATGCTGGATTAGTGAAACCTTTCTCTGAAAAAGAAATTGTGGATGTTATATGGGCAATGGAGCAGGATAAAGACCTCGGGCCGGATGGATTCTCTATCCATTTCTACAAATCTTGTTGGAAAATTATAAAATCTGATCTTTTACGTATGACTTCAGCCTTTCTCAAAAAAGCCAAAGTGGGAGGGTGAACTAACTCTACTTTCCTAGCATCAATTCCAAAGGAAGTTAACCCGGCTTCTTTTGATAGATTTTGGCCTATCTCGCTTTGTAACGCCTCTTACAAAATTCTGGCCAAACTCTTAGCCAATAGACTTAAGCCTTTGTTAGGAAATTTAATTTCTCCTCTCCAAGGGGGGTTTGTTAAAGGCAAACATCTGGTAGATAATGTGATTCAAGTGCAAGAAGCCCTCCACTCTAGCTTTCAGCAGAAGGAGAAGGGCATGATCATCAAGCTTGATATGAAAAATGCCTTTGATGGGGTCAAGCTCTCCTTTCTCTATCAAGTCCTTCACTCTTTTGGTTTTAGTGCTAAATTTGTCAGTTTGATAAAAACTTGCACTGACAGGCCCTAAATAGAGCCCCTTGTTAATGGTAGACCAACAGATTTCTTCCAAGCTTCGAGAGGACTCCGTCAAGGGTGCCCTCTAACACCTTTCCTTTATATCTTGATGGCTGAATCTTCAAGTAGAAAACTTACAGCTAAATTGGTTGCAGGTACTCTCCCTAGTATTAAGGCAGTAAGAGGGGTGGATCCTATAAATCATGCCCTCTTTTGCTGATGATTCTCTTCTTCTGGGAGGGGCATCCTTAAACATTTCCCGGGCCTTCAATGAAGTATTACAAAATTTCTGTGTAGCATCAGGAGCTCTGATAAATAAAAGAAAGAGTGTTGTATATGGTTGGAATGTTCACCATTTGTTAATTCTCCGAATTGTTCGTTCCTTGGGCTTCTCTGGATTTGAAGAGTGGGATAAGATCAAATATTTGGGCCTTTCTTTAACCTTGGGACAAAGCCCTCCTTTGCTTTGGCTAGAAGTGATAGGTAAATTAAAAGCAAAAATAGTATCTTGGGGCGGTCAATGGTTAACTAAGGCTGGTAAGTTGATTCTGATAAAGGCAGTCCTTTCAGCTCTCCCCATCTTTTAGTCCTCTCTCCTCCTGGCTCCCAAGTCAATCACGACTCAGATCTCCAAGCTTATTCGAGACTTTCTATGGAAGGGTGGTAAAGGTAACCAGAATAAGATGCATCTGGTTAGTTGGGATATTCTTAAAAGACCAATTACGGAAGGTGGATTGCAAATCCGGGACCTTGGATTGGCAAATCTGGCGTTGGGAGGTAAACTCATTTGGCAGTTGTATGCTGATAAAAATCATCAGATCAGTAATATATTTTGGATGAAATACTTAAAGGGAGGTTCCTTTAGAATTTTAAAAACTTCAAACACCCCTGCAGGCACAACAGTCTGGAATTTATGCAGAAAAGGAATTGACAATTTTAATAGACAACTCTATAGAATTCCTGGTAATGGGAAGAGGATCCTTTTGTGGGATGACAATATCTTAGGTAAACCTCCCCTTTCCTCGATATTCTCATTAGAAGAGATCAAGAATTGGACAACCAATAAAGGCCTTCTTCGGCTGGTTGATATTTGCTCTTGGGACAAAGATGCGAATTGGGTTGATTGGTCCTGTCCTGATATTCTAGATCATCTTATCTCCCAAAAAAAATTGTTGCTTTCTTCTCTTTCAGGTCTTGCACCAGTACATTTCTCTTACAAAGATAAATGGGGATGGGGCCAAAGTGGAATTTATACAACAGCTCAAGGATTCTTTGAATTACAAACCCCACAAGCCTCTAGTCTATCCCCTGCATTTTGGAAATTAGTCTGGTCTCCTCACAGCCTTCCCAAGGTTAATTTTTTCACTTGGTTGCTCATGCACAAAAAGGTACTGACAGGTGAAAATCTGATCAAGCGTGGATTCCATGGCCCATTTAAATGTTGTTTTTGTAACACTGCCTACGAAACATCTGATCACATCTTCGTTGATTCTATCTTTGCTCAAATGGTATGGGAGTCGGTCCTTGACGGTTTGAACGTTTCTGTCCCTGGCAATTTTACGGTCGACTCACTCTACATCTCCTAGAAAGAACGGTTTCCAGAAGCAACAGACAAACCCACTGACTGGATTAAACCATGGTATACGATTCCAAAATATATCTGGTGGCAATTATGGTTGGCAAGGAATAATTGGATATTTAACAACTTGCCTACGACTCCCTTGCTCATGGTAGAAAAATCCAAGTTTCTTATTTCTGAGTCAGCTCGTAATTTGACATCCCCTTCATCTCTGACTTCTTAATTTCTAGCTTGGATGGTTTCCTGTCCGTTGGGATTGCGAAGGTCGACCTACATTAAACCGGCCTGTTCCCCCTCCTGGCGTGTGCATTGTAATGATGTAGCATTCATTGATAGGTGGCAGAGCTCCTCTTCCGCTACTTTATTCTTTGACGGTGCTTCCAAGAGGAACCCTGGGACTGCAGGAGCCGGGGGATTGATTTTTTCTCCTGACAGATTGATTGAAACCAGTTTTAGTTGGGGACTTGGAATCATGTCGAATAACCAGGAAGAAACTTATAGCCTCCTTATGGCATGCCAGATAGCTAAGAAGATGGGTTATATGTCAATACAATTTTTTGGAGATTCAGAGTTGTTGAATAAAGTTTTAAATTCAGAAGATCATTTAAATAATTCTGCTTTGAATAATTCTTTGCAGAGAATTCGAAATATACTGAAAGAGTTCGAAAGGGTTGCATATTTCCATATTCTTCGTGATCTTAATAAAAATGCAGATGCTCTGGCAAATAAAGCTTACCTGTTGTCTCAAGGCAACCTCAGCATCAATGGTGAACAAAACAAAATTCATCCAATCCCTTAATTGAGTCTCAATTAGGTGTGATATGAAATTCTTGGAGATACTCTCTCATTTTGTAAAAATCTGTATATTCTTTGAACCGCTCGAAGTTTTTCTTCAGCTCTTTGTGTAATTGGTTGATTGGCATTTGCTGAATCAGACCTGAATTCCTTCATTAAAAAAAAAAATACCCATTTGAGTTTAAAAAAAAAGGAGAAAGTACATGTATACTGTAACATTGAACATACTAGATGGAGTAATATTGCACTGGTACAAGTGCGCAGGGTTCATTGAACATAGTAGATAGAGTAATATTGCACTGGTACAAGTGCACAGGGTTCAGCATATGAATGCTTAAATGATATGCAATAAAGTTATAAAAAAAGGAACATAAATCTACGTTGTATTTAACTATTGTAGAATAAACACCAAGCTATATATTTTAGCTTTTACCTTAATTACAAGAAATAGGAAATAGGATGAGAGGATTGCTTCAAGAGAATAATAATTTATAATAAAACTAAGTCAAATATGTTAAAGTTACAGGATTTTTCAAAAAATAACGAACTTTTGCAACAAATCAAATCAAGTATTTAGAAGGATGAAGTAGAAAATACAGCAGTGACAAATGTAAGATAAATTTACACATAATTTTCATCTCTTTCAACTTTAACACTCCCAAAGGTCCCTGTGTTAAAGTTGAAATGTACAGTAATACTAAATAACCACAGGAGTAAAAATTAAGCTAATGAATAAGCAAAACCAAACTAATAGATAACATCAATAAAAGAGAGCAACAGAACTGGTTTAGGCCTCCCCATTACTCGGATATCTTTTTCAAATCAGACCTTGTCTTTTGAAGACAAGTCACTAAGGAGCCATGGACATACCTTAGAGAGAAAGATAGGTTGCAGTAGGGTAAGGTTAGACCAATACAGACCTCAAGTTGCTTAAACAAAACAGTCCAGAAAAGAGGATGAGCATTTAAAACCTTGCTGCAATAAATGAATGTCTTTAGGACAGTCATACATCAAACAATTTGCAACACCTTTCACGTTAGCAGAGGCCACCTCAATCTATGCACTAGCACCCTCAAAACTGAGGCAACACACAAAGGCACCCTTGACAGTCCACAAGGATCACGTCCCAGCTTTAGCATCTAAATAAGGTCATGGCCCAGTCCAAACAACTCAATAGAAGTCACAGCTGACTCCTAACAACACAATAAAGGTCACGGCCCTGTTCATCCAACCCAATAGAAGTCACAAGTGAGGCTTAACAGCACAATAGGGGTCACAACCCAGTTTGGCAGCCCATCAAAAAATCACGGCCCAGTATAGCAGTCCACAGGAAGGTCACAGGTCAGTTTGGTATCCCACACTAAGGTCATGCCCAGGCTTAGCAGCCCAAGATAAGGTCATGCCCAGCTCATAAATGATCAACACAAATCATGGCAGCTTTCTATAGGCTAAAATAAATCACAACGTTCATATGCAACCTAAGAGGAAGGGTTGTGGCAGCCTTAGCAGGTTGAATATAGACACACCCACTCTTAACAAGCTGAAGACAGGTCATGGCTGCCTCAAACAGCCCTTAAGGCACTCCAAACAAACTCAGTAATGGTCACGGTAATCTCCAATAGTCTAAACACGGTCACGAAAGCCCCTAGATGGCTGAGTAAGGTCACAGCTCATTCATAACAGCAGCAGGGAGGTCACAGCCTAGGCCAAACAACAACAAGGAGGTCACGGCCTAGGCTTGACAGCCACAAGGAGGTCACGACCTGCTTCAAAAGCAGCAACTAGGTACGGCCCAGCCCTAGCAGCAGTAAATACCCTAGGTGTCAAGCAAAATAAGCAACAATGAACCCTAGAGAAGATAAAGAATTATATCTCTAAACTTCTCTCTTGTCAAGACACCTTGCACATGAAGTTTGTGACTTTGATTTATAATCTTGTCAAGACTTCTAGAAGGGTCACCTGGCTTTTAGGAAGGTTACCAAATTAAACATAAAATAATATTATGTGACTTAGGAGATTAGGAGGGTACCAATGGTCAAGTGGTCATACAAAACAATAAAAAAAATAAAGTTAGGTTGTCATAGCAAAAGGGTCAAGGTACCACAACCAAGATGGGTGCTAGGACCAATAGGGAGACATAAGACCACAAGTCAACAAGAGTGGTCACATCATGGCGGGAAGACAACCCTTTCACCCACAAGACCAACCCATAAAGGGGTGGCCAGTCCCTTGAGAAATAACCTAGTAATAACGATTTAGGACAAGAGTACATCACACATCATCATCTTGGTTAATTGACCAAGATCCACCTGGTTAACTGACTAGGTATGTACTTGCAGGAATTGCTTGGTCCTAGACCAAGAATTTGCCTGGTCTTAGACCAGGAAATCTCTGTCTCAACCTGCAGGATCGGCTTGGTCCCAGACCAAGAATCTGCCTCGTCCCAGGCCATGATACCCTAGACACATATAGGGGCCCTAGCCACATGCGAGGGACTTTGCCATGGAATCAACCTACTTGGTCCCAAAGCAAGAACCCCAGGAGACTGTTGGGGCCCTAGGGTAACTTCTACGGACTTACTATGCCTGACTAACTGACCAGGACCCCTAGTTAACTGACTGGGGTACCATCCTCCTTAAGAATGAGTCTCGCAACTGCACTATCTTTAACAAAATATGCTTTATTTTTTAATATGTTGACCAAATTATTGTAAAGTTAGCACAAGCCCCTGCTAGCTTCAGTGACAGACTCACAAGCAAAAAAAGAAGAATGAAGCATCCTTCCTATTGTATACTAAAGAACATTCCGGGAGCAAAATATATTGCAATCATCTGCTCCCTCAGCCCGCTAATGAGGAATCGGGAATCCAAAACTACAGGTCTTGGAATTCTAAAATAAACGAATAATTTATGGGCGAAACACGTCACTGTTGAGCCCAAAAATTCAGAAATGGGATTTTGATTTTGAAGTTTGAACTCTCGCAAACACGTCACTGTTGGGATCAGAAATTCAACATTGCACTCACAAGCTGGCTAAATCATAAGAGGATTCCAGTCCAGTGAAATGAAAATTGCTTCCATCATCACATTATATAAAGTAAGCCATTGAAAGCAAATCCACATGGAGGCACCAGTAGGCAAAGAATTTATGTACATATGCTGGAATTGTTTACTATAATGGTTGTCGGAATGGCATTCTTTTGATGCTTGAACATTCTCCTTTTGATTGTAGTGAAATCTACAGCCAGTGCACAGAGCTTGAAAGCACTATAAATCCTATGTGGAGCTGAATTTGACACACACATGCATAGATATATATATATGATATATCCCTTGCTGTTGGAGTAGTGTGGAGGGGTATATATAACTTTGTTTTGGATAGTGTTGGGATTTGGATACCACAATTTAGAGGTAGAGAATATTTAAATCCCCGTTATTATTTATATGTTCAAATCAAGAGGTCATTAAGGACAGTGTTGACAGTCCTCTAATAGTGGATAGATATACATGCCTGTACATTTCCCAAAGCATTTTGTATGACAGGGGTTATACTTTTGTTTTGTAGTGTTTACATACCTACACAATTGGACAAGCCTATCACTGTTGAGCTACTGTCATTCTTACAAAATTAGGACTTAGCATACATTCTATTCACTCAATTTAACCTTATACAGTTATTCTTCATATTTGTATCAGTTGAATGAGCCTTCTTTTAAAGGAGAAATGTGAATGAACGATTTAGCAATTGGATTGAATCTGTGAGGGAGTTTTGCGCATACAGAGGAGTGTGTCTCAGTTGACACATGTCCACAGAGTATATCAAACATGAAAAAACTCAATCCTGGAAGCCAAGAATTGGTTGTGTATGCAGGTTACAACAAAGGCAAGATAGAGGGCTTGTAATTAATTCTAAGCTAAGTTTAAAGGGAACAAAAATTATTTCCACACAGGATCAGTGCTGGTCATGAAGCGTGTGGGATATAAGCCCCACATTTATGGACTTTGGGAATACTTTTAAAGAGAAGGAATCCTTCAAGTTGGGAATGCAAACCCCTTAAACATCTCATGAAATAGAGATCATATCACTATTTTTCCTAAATAAGGAAGCTCAGCTCATAGCCAAGTTGGAGGAGAACTAAAGAAAGGGGAGATTTTCTGGCGTCAGAAATGTAGAGTACAATGGCTTCAAGCAGATTCTTTTATAAATCCTGACTTAGTCAAAAATCAATTAAACATGTCTCTAAAATGACAGCAAGCAATGGAGATATAATGAAATGGAATGGCATAATAATCTGTGTGGAAGCAGTAAATTACTTCAAAAAACTCCTTTAAGCCATGGAGACAGATCTGAAGCAGAAAAGAACTAATTCTCAATCCTATCCCAACCATAGTGTCCAAGGAGGCCAAAGAGAACTTGCTTAAGCTCGTTTAAGAGCTTGAACTTCAATAATTTGTTTTCTTTATGATAAAAAGGAAAGCACCTGGCCTTGATGGATTCCCTATCCAATTTTTTCAGATGGTATGGGAGATCATTCAGAAAGACCTCCTAGAAGCAGTTGGAGAATCCAAGAAATCAAGAGCTATGCTAAAATCCTTATATGGAAATTTTCTATAAAAAATTCCCAAAAGTATCAAGCTCTAAATTTTGTTAGCTTTACGCCAATATCCTTATGTAATTGCATATAAGATTATAACCAAGATTATTGTTTCGATATTTAAGCCTCAATTGTGGGTATTCATTTCAGAGGAACAAGGAGATTTGTCAAGACACCAAATCTCCAATTGCCTTGTGATAAAATTCATTCACTCTCTGAAGACAAGGAAGGAGGATGGAATGTTCTCAAGCTTGATCCAGTGAAAAGATACACTAAAGGTTAGATGAGGCTTTCTTCAAAACGTTCTGCTTAAACTTGGTTTCTCGGCCCAATGGATCAATTGTGTATATCCTTGCTTCTCTTATGCTTCCTTTGTTGTTCTCATCAATGGGGTTCCCTCTGAGTTCTTGAAGGACATTAAGGGGCCTCAAGAAAGGTTGCCCTCTCTCCCTATTCCTTTTCACCATTCTCATTGAATCCCTTGGTAGAACTTAAGTTAAGGACACAAATGAAGGTTTGAATAAGGGTGTCAAGACCTCAAAAATTACACTATTATCCCACTCACAATTTGTAGATTTTACCTTACTAATGGGAACCGGCAGCATCAAAGAAGCAAAAGCATTCAAGAAAATCCTAAAGGTGTTTGAAGCAAGGATAGGCCCACAAATCAACCCTGGAAAGTTTAGAGTTTGATTTATTAAGCATAGGTCTAGATTCCATCAAAAAGTAATTTGTAATGTCCTCTTCCAATTAGGCCTTGAGACCCAAAACCGCTAACCTATGTGATTCCTGTGGGTTCGAGCGGTTACTGACAACTAGGGAATCAGCTGAGGACTGATGCCATCCATAGAAGATCTAGGGCATCATCATTTGGTCAAGAAGGGCCACCAGGGCCAAAAGCCACCTTCGTGCATGCCATCCACGCATTATTTAATGATGCATGCACTATTTAAGTCTCCATCCGCATGCATGCAAGTCAACGGCAAATTAGAAGATAAAGTGACCTAATTAGGTCAAAGATTAGGTTTTGCGCAGTTGAACTTTATAAATAGAGGATAAAGCGAGAGGAGACTTCACTTTTTGGATTACTATTATTTTGGGAGCTCTTGGATAGCAGCACAGCAGTTGGGGTTGGAGACGGAGTCTTCAGCTAACAGGATTTCGGCAGTGAAACATCTGTCCTAGTCTTATTCCGGGTAAGCCATACAGGTTCACCATTTGTTCTTCATTCATTCATCAGTTATCTAGTACATGGTATAGATCGTTGCAGGGACACGTGTGCAGCCGTAAGAGGGGGTTTTCAGCCAAAAAGCCCTAATCAACTGTTGGGCCTTCAGATCTCAGTTTCCTTCCGAAACTCAGGCATCATTCTCATCATCAGCTTCATACTCCGGTACCTGACGATCATCAGATCCATCAGTGCTCATCCGAAGCAGTTATTAGCAGTTTCGGGGTTCCAGGGGCGTGAGTAGCTGCCTCTCTGAAGCAATTTGCTACCCTGCCTAGAGGTCTCAGAACCTCCGCATGCATCAGGCATTCTCTCCGGCACTGAAAAACTATCAACCCTGCAAATTCGTAGTTCCATCGGACACCTCCTTCCTTGAGGGCATCACCCTTTTCTGACTGGGGCGTCTTGCTGCTAGGGGTTCACCTGAAGCAGAGGAGATCATCCCATCTCCGATCCAGTTCTCAGAGTTTGCATACTTTCTTCGGAGCAGTTCAGTCGGCTGATCAGTGGTAAGTGTTCATTCTATCTCGCAAACCCTAACCCTAATTTTTCCTATAAAATAGGGATTTTTGCATGGCAGTTTGCATGCCCAGTTGTATCAGCATATTTGTTTAGAAATAGAAAATATCGGGATTTGGGATATTACAGTGGTATCAGAGTTGTTTTCTTGGCCAGCTGTGGGCTTAAGAGATGAAAAGTAGATGAATACAGAAGGAGATCCTTTTGTAACCTATAGGAGGAGGAAGAGTAGATACACAGAAGAGTTTGAAGATATCCAACTAGAAGATACCAATTCAGACATGGAACAAACAAGTATACATTCAGATAGGGGAAAAGGAACGGGAGAAGAGGAGGATCGGGTGGAGTTTCACAGCTTGGTTTCTACATTGCAAGACTTAGCCAAAGGACAAAAAGAAGTCCTCAATGCAATCAACAGACTATCAGTGAAACTGGAAGCAGGTATCAACAGTACACCTCCCTCACCGGTAGATCGGGGATCTTCAAGCAGCAGTGGAAAGATGGTGTACACTAACATACAGAACACTCCGCACATATACAGCAGACCTACTATCAGGCCTACCATGCCTCACTTCTTGGCAGATACAGTAGGGGGCCCGGCCATGCAGGTAGAACCTAGCGAGCCTTTTGGGGCTTATTTGCAGGAGTACAGAGACTTAGGGGATGAGTTCCATGCTGCCATGTCTTTCTCAGATTTCTGCAACATGAAGAGTAGGAACAGGCCCAGGAATTTCAACAAGGGTTTCAATCACAACTATGAGCTGCAGAAGACCTTGGGCAGTTTAACCATCCCAAACTTTGATGGGACTCGCGGAGGATCAGCGAGAACATGGGTCCAAAAGTTGGATACCTACTTCCAACTCAACCCCATGACAGAGACAGACGCCATTAAGTTGGCTACACTTCACCTGGATGGAGAAGCTCACGAATGGTGGTACCACGGATTGGTGACATTGGGTCACAACACCATACATTCTTACGATGAGTTCACTCAAAAACTCATAGAGAGGTTTGATAGGAAAGATCCAAAGATCCATTTCAGGGAGTTGGCTCAACTCAAGCAGATTGGTAGTGCAGAAGCTTTCATTTCAGAATTTCAGAGGCTAACCGTTATGGTAACAGATGTGTCAGAGAGCAGATTGACTATGTTATTCACTGAGGTCCTCATAGAGCCACTGCGGGGATGGGTAAAAGCCTACAAACCCCTCACTCTGCAGAATGCTATTAGCAGGGCAAGGGATCTTCAGGATTCAGTACCCAAAAACAAATTTCCTCTGAAAACCAATTTTCCTGTTAGGGACAAGGATAGGAAACCTTTCCAGCAAGATGTGCCCAAGAAAACCTGGTTAGATGAGGACACTAGGAAAGACTTGAGAAGGAAGAAGTTATGCTTCACCTGTCAGGAACCATGGGTACCAGGACACAGGTGTGCAAGGAAGGCGAAGGCCCACTACATTGAGGTGTATTCAGACAGTGATGAGGACGACGATGAGCAGGAGGCCACAGAAGAGGATTCACACCAGGGTGATACACCAGAGGGAGTCATTGCTACATTATCTGGAGTACCAAGATTCCATACTCTCAGGGTCAGGGGAGTAGTACAGGGTCACAGAGTAGGGGTATTGATTGATGGGGGAGCCACCCACAATTTCATTGACTCCGCTTGGGTAGCCAAGAGAGGTATTCAGATCGAGAAGTTCGAGGGGTTCACTGTAGCAGTAGCCGGGAACTCCAGCATGGAGTGCAACTACTGGATCCCAAAACTGAATGTTGCCTTAGGTAACTATCAGATGACAAACTCTTTCTATGTAGTGGATGTAGCAGATACTCATGTGGTATTGGGTGTTCAATGGCTTTATTCTATAGGGAAATACACTATAGACCACAGGGAAATGGAAATGGAGTTCCAGGGGCCAGATGGCAAAAGGGTAGTTTTGAGGGGCATGAACACTTATCCCCCAAAACCGGTCTCATCACAGAGAATGGAGGCAATACTCCGACAGGATGATATAGAATGGGCTGCAAAATGTTTGGTCACCTTCAGGAAACCCCCAGAGACCAACACACAACACCCAAGTGACATTCAAGACTTGCTACAAAAACACGAAAAGGTTTTTCGGGACCTTCCATCAGGTAGACCACCAGACCGAGGTTTTGAACACATCATCGAGCTAGAGGAGGGAACACAAGCAGTCATCACCACTCCTTACCGGCAGCCCAAAAGGTACAAGGACGAGATTGAGAAAACCATCAAAGAATTACTGGAGCTTGGATATATTCGGCCTAGTTCTAGCCCCTTTGCATCCTCAGTAGTACTGGTCAAGAAGAAGGATGGTACACTGCGAATGTGCAGCGATTATCGAGCACTTAACAAAAAGACCATTAAGAACAGGTTTCCAATTCCCAGAATTGACGAACTCATGGATGAGCTTCGGGGAGCTCAATACTTCTCCAAGATCGATCTTCGCTCAGGGTACCATCAGATCAAGGTAAGGGACCAGGACATCTCCAAAATAGCTTTCCGCTGTCATTATGGTCACTATGAGTTTTTGGTCATGCCCTTCGGACTTGCCAATGCTCCGGCCACTTTCCAGTGATGCATGAACCACACCTTTCGAGCACAGCTACGTAAATTTTTGCTTGTATTCTTTGATGACATCCTGATTTACAGCAAAACCTGGGAAGAACATCTGAAACACCTGGACGAAACATTGAGTATTTTAGAAGAGCATTCGCTATATGCAAAAATGTCCAAGTGTGAGTTTGGCATGAAGGAAATGCTGTACTTAGGACACGTAATCAATGCAGAAGGAGTACAGGTTGACATGGAGAAAATCCGAGCCATTAGAGATTGGCTTGCACCAAAAACAGTTACAGAGTTGAGAGGGTTCCTAGGTCTGTGTACTTATTACCGTCGGTACGTTAAGGGATTCTCCCAATTTGCAGCTCCCCTCACAGATCTCACCAAGAAAGGAGCGTTCACTTGGACAGACTTAGCACAGAAAACTTTCGAGGAGATGAAGGTTATTATGAGTTCTTGTCCAGTTCTAGCATTACCAGACTTCTCACAACCTTTTGTGGTAGAATGTGATGCCTCAGGGGAAGGGTTAGGAGTAGTGTTGATGCAGAATCATCACCCTATTGCATTTGAGAGCCGTAAACTGAAGAACTACGAGCGCCATTACTCCATATATGACAAGGAGATGCTGGCCATCTTGCATGCTCTCACAAAATTCAGACAGTACCTGGTGGGCAGTAAGTTCAAATCAAAACCGATCATAACAGCCTCAAGTATTTCCTGGAGCAGAAGGAACTGAATGAGCGACAGTAGAAATGGGTCAGCAAGGTACAAGCCTATGATTTTGAGATCGAGTATGTGAAAGGTAAGACTAATGTAGTAGCTGATGCATTATCCAGGCGTCCAGCCCCATTATCTCTCAGTAGTATATCCACGGATTGGAGGGCACTTCTCTTAGTGGAATACTCCAAGAATAAATTCGCTTGCGAATTATTGGATGGGCAAATTCAGGATGACAGGTACAGGATTGTGGATGACATCATCTATTACAAAGACAGAATATACCTCGTTCCGGAATCCACATTGAGGAAAAAGATCATTCAGGCAGCCCACGATTCTCCTTTATTAGGGCATCAAGGTTTCTTAAAGACCTACAGGCAGATCCGAGAGAGGTTCTCATGGAAGGGCCTCAAGGGGGAGATTATGCAACATGTCCGGGAATGTAGCATCTGTCAACAGAACAAGATTGAGAACACCCATCCAGCAGGGTTACTCCAGCCACTACCGATTCCAGAACAGAAGTGGGAAAGCATCTCCATGGACTTTATTACAGGCTTGCCCAAGGTCCAAGGGCGAGATTGTTTATATGTAGTAGTTGACAAACTGACCAAGTTTGCACATTTCTTCTCGATATCATCAGACTACTCGGCAGCTCAAGTAGCTGAGTTATTCTTCAGGGAGGTCTTCAGGTTACACGGGTTACCTAAGACCATTGTCAGTGATCGGGATAGCAGATTGACGGGTGCCTTCTGGCAGGAACTGTTCAGATTGGTGGGGACCGAACTGGCTACTAGTATGAGTTATCACCCCCAGAGTGACGGGCAAACAGAAATAGTCAACAAGTGAATCGAGGGATATCTAAGGAACTATGTAGCAGGGCAGCAGCGAACCTGGATCAAATGGCTACACCTAGGGGAGTATTGCTACAACACTGCTTATCACATGTCTATTAGGATGACCCCTTTTAAGGCATTATATGGTTATGAGGCCTTGGACTATGCAGATTTGGCATTTGAAGACAGTAGGGCTCCTAAGGCTAAGGATTGGATACAAGACAGTCAGGACATCCTGAAAGTATTGAAAGAGAATTTACAAGCAGCCCAGAATCAACAGAAGATGTATGCCGACAAACACAGGATTGAGAGGAGCTTTGAGGTAGGGGATTTAGTTTACTTAAGGCTCCAGCCTTACAGACAGTCTTCACTTAAAAAGAAAGGAGTAGAAAAGTTAAAACCCCGCTTCTATGGACCCTACAAAATAATTCGGAAGGTGGGAGAGGTGGCATATGAACTAGAACTTCCCCAGGAAAGCAAAATTCACAATGTGTTCCATTTATCTAGTCTGAAGAAGACCCTTGGGCAACACATTGCTCCATCCACCGAATTGCCCCCTTTAGATGATGAAGGACTGTTGATACTGATTCCCGAACGGATCATACAAACTAGAGAGAGGAAGCTCAGGAATAGAGTAATCAGGGAATACTTAGTTCAATGGAAAGAACTACCGCCAGAGGATGCCACCTGGGAAGGTGAACAGGTATTGCAGCATCCCAGTTTGAAGTTGCTTGAGGACAAGCAATCTCGAGCGGGGAGGACTGTAATGTCCTCTTCCAATTAGGCCTTGAGGCCCAAAACCGCTAACCTATGTGATTCTTGTGGGTTCGAGCGGTTACTGACAGCTAGGGAATCAGCTGAGGACTGATGCCATCCATAGAAGATCTAGGGCATCATCATTTGCTCAAGAAGGGCCAAAAGCCACCTTCGTGCATGCCATCCACGCATTATTTAATGATGCATGCACTATTTAAGTCTCCATCCGCATGCATGCAAGTCAACGGCAAATTAGAAGATAAAGTGACCTAATTAGGTCAAAGATTAGGTTTTGCGCAGTTGAACTTTATAAATAGAGGATAAAGCGAGAGGAGACTTCACTTTTTGGATTATTATTATTTTGGGAGCTCTTGGATAGCAGCACAGCAGTTGGGGTTGGAGATGGAGTCTTCAGCTAACAGGATTTCGGCAGTGAAACATCTGTCCTAGTCTTATTCCGGGTAAGCCATACAGGTTCACCATTTGTTCTTCATTCATTCATCAGTTATCTAGTTCATGGTATAGATCGTTGCAGGGACACGTGTGCAGCCGTAAGAGGGGGTTTTCAGCCAGAAAGCCCTAATCAGTTGTTGGGCCTTCAGATCTCAGTTTCCTTCCGAAACTCAGGCATCATTCTCATCATCAGCTTCATACTCCGGTACCCGGCGATCATCAGATCCATCAGTGCTCATCCGAAGCAGTTATTAGCAGTTTTGGGGTTCCAAGGGCGTGAGTAGCTGCCTCTCTGAAGCAATTCGCTACCCTGCCTAGAGGTCTCAGAACCTCTGCATGCATCAGGCATTCTCTCCGGCACTAAAAAACTATCAACCCTGCAAATTCGTAGTTCCATCGGACACCTCCTTCCTTGAGGGCGTCACCCTTTTCTGACTAGGGCGTCTTGCTGCTGGGGGTTCACCTGAAGCAGAGGAGATCATCCCATCTCCGATCCAGTTCTCGGAGTTTGCATATTTTCTTCGGAGCAGTTCAGTCGGCTTATCAATGGTAAGTGTTCATTCTATCTCACAAACCCTAACCCTAATTTTTCCTATAAAATAGGGATTTTTGCATGGCAGTTTGCATGCCCAGTTGTATCAGCGTATTTGTTTAGAAATAGAAAATATCGGGATTTGGGATATTACATAATTGAAATCCTTGTCTTCAAAAGATGAGACTTTCCCTCTAAATAACTGGGATACCCACTCACTGCATCTGACAAGCATAATCAGTTGACGTAGCACAATAGATAAGATCACACACAAGATAGAATCTTGACCAAACATATATATATCTATGGCTAGAAAACTGGTGTGCATCTCATCCATTTTAATAGTTATTCAAATATTCCTTAGAGTTGTCCTCCTAGCCCCAAAAATTGTTCTTACGAATATTGAAAGCATCTTTAGAAAGTTTTTATAAAGATATTATAAATATGATAGGAAATGACACCTTATACCCTAAAGATAAGTTACCCTCTCAAAGTGGGGCAAGAGGATTGGAATTAAAATAGTTGGATATTATAAACAAGGCCCTCACAACCAAACTAGTCTATAGATTGCTATGTAAACATAAATCATTCTAGATCAAATTTCTTGCAGTCAAATGCTTGAAAAGTGCTACACCAAAAAGAATTTTAAACTTAAGGCAATTCCCTAGTGGATCCCCAATCTTGAATAGCTTGGTCAAATGTTTTTCCTTGATTTCAAACCAATGTTTTTGAGAGATTAGATAAGGATAGACAAATTCCTGGGAAGACTCTCGAAATGGACACTCTCTAAAAGAAGCTTTGTCTCTTCTCAATTGGAAAAACACATGTTGCTACTAGATACCCAATGAGCATCCTTTTGTCCTCTTAGAGCCTAGAAGGATCCCAACCAATGGCCTATGCACATCCAAGAGAATCAAGAAACTACTAAACATAAACTCTTCCCTTCGACTAAGGTGCTAGGCCAGAGGGAACTTTTCTATCAAAATCACCCAGAACTTGCACCAACCCAATGGCTTAATCATGCATCTAGGAAAATGAGCCTTCATGGCTGACCTAACATGGCACTATCTTTGTAGTTGAACCACTGGCGCATTGGACATTACCAATGAAGATCATCCAAAGCATTATTGAATATAGCATTTTGCAGGTCAAACGATTAGGGTTTTAGGTTTCAGTGCATCTGGTTGGTTAAAGGTAGGGAAACATGAACTATGAAAATGACATTTGTTACAAGTGTTTTTGAATCAACATCAACAAAAGGGTTGCTGTCAATAATGTTCAAAATTATCAGAAGCAAAAGTGATCAGGGTTAAAATCCCCTTTCCCTCAAGCTAGTCCATGTCGAAGTTGATTTGTGAAAAGACAGAAAATGAAGAATAAATTAAAAGACAGAGAGAGGGGAGATCACTTGCATTGCTCTAGGAAGCCATAATTGCCCTAAATATGACATTCGAGATCCTAATCACTTTTCAGCTTATAAAATTATGAAAAAATTGTAACTTCTGGATCCTGATCAATCTACGAAATCTTACTCCGACTAGCTAGTACTTTTTGCTGTTAAATGGAGAATAAGAGCATCTTCACTTCCAATCTAAAAATCAACTCCCTAAGAAATTATTCTACGAAGAATGTCTGTAGGATTCAGCCTTATTTCATTGGTGAGGGTTGCCCTTAAATAGTACTCCATTCTATGTATAGCAATATGTTGACTTCAACAAGTCTCTGTGTTAGATAGCCAACATCTGATGTTCGTGCCCCCCCCCCCCCCACCACTACAAGCAAAAATCGAACTCTAAGGATGGTATCCTGGGTGTGAACTCCATTGCTGTACCTCTTCTGCAACTGGCAAGGTCGAGGGCATAGAAATATTTCAAAACATATCAACAGCATCCTTGAAGAATTCAAAGCCTAGCACGACTTGTGTGCGAGCACACAATGAATACCAAAGATAATATCTAAGCTATGCCATCAAGAAACGGGAAATCCTCACTTAAGCTATGCATGCCATCGAGACTTACCAAGGGGAAAACGTAGCTTAAGCTACGTTCTAGAGCATAGATTGAGTGACACTACAAAGCATAGCTTAAGCAATGCTCTAAAACATAGCTTAAGCTACGTTGTGGATTGTAGCTTGAGCCATGTTTACCCCATAAGCGACGTTCTATTAAATTTTCATCTATTTTTTCTCCATGTTTCTGCCTAACCAACTTCAAATCGACATTGAAAATTTATATTTTCATTAAACGTCGATCCAAACATCGATCCAAACGTCGAATTGGGACTCCAAATTTAGTAGTGTCTATATTTTCCAAGAGCATTTTCTTGGCTCAGGAATGTACTTGAATCGTTTTTCCAAGTTCTATCATTGTCATCATTATGATTGTGTTGTTATAACATTCTCGAGAGTCAATATGCAGAATGGATCCAAAAATAATTTTGGAGCAAGCCAGAGAATTCTCAAGCTAGAAGATGGTACTAGTTAGGGTTCAATACCAGGAAATTAGAGAATATTTTTGGTGCCATTAAAATCACAAGCACCTACTATTGTCACACAACACACTTTGGGTACCTATGAGCCTTCTCCTCTAACTCCTTCACCCAATGTTAGTAGCATGACTGAATACCAATTTCAACCTCATACCATGCAAGGTCATAAAATTTTGTTGATTTTTCTGAGCAACATCGAGAACCCTTCTCTTAGGAGAATGGGACCACCTAGTCCGGGACCACGATGAAGACTCGACCCAGTGTTGAGTGACCATTCTGTTGAATGGTAGATATCTAGTCTGGGACCATGATATAGACCCAGCTCTGCCCTGGGTAGACTCAACCTAGTGTTGAGTGACCATTCTGTTGAATGGTAGACATCTGCTCCGGGACCACGATGTGGACCAGTCTAGTACTGGTAGACTCAGCTTAGTTCTGAGTAGCCATTCTATTGGAAAATGGAGGCACCTGGTCTGTTACCAGGAAGGCACTATAAGACCTAGACTGGGTCTAGGCATGTTTGACACTCTGACCCTTGATTTATGGGCTTGGTGTACTTCTCTAAGGATTAGCTACCCTTGGTTAGGTTACCCTAGTACCAGATCTAGGTGTCACACAGAGTGTGAGATAAAAGCATTAGTAACTCTCTTGGTTTATGATGATGTACTTTTGGAATTAAAAAGACCATAGGGGCACTTGGAAAAAGGCTAAAGTCAAAAGTCAAAAATAAATAAGGACTTTTGAACCACAGGAAAAGGACCACAGGTGAAAGTCAAAGATAAATAAAAAGACCTTTTTGGTAAGAAGGTAAATGTGAAATTAGGAAAAGATTAAAATATTATTATTTTATCTTTTCTAATTTTGGTCCACTTACAGGTGAATGAAGACTATAAAAGAAGATCAAGTCTTCTCATTATCATATACAAGTTTGCTCTGACAGGGGAAGTTGCCATTACTGAATAAGAATGTTTTCTTGCCTCAACTAGGGCATTCTCAGCTAACCCTCAGCTAGGGTTTTATGAGCAATTTTATTCTCAAGAATTTTTTGGCAGCTCTCTTCATTTTTCAGGCAGCCATCTCTCTCTCCTCACGGGCTGTCTTTTCTCTCTCTCCGGGCAAGTGATTGAGAGCTCGGTCCTCTTCTTACACATTACAGGCAGGCCTCTAGAGGGCCCTGCCCTCTAGGCACCCTTGGGAAGCCTCTAGCAGGCATCCCCTTGAGGGTTTGGCCCACGGCCAACCCTCAGGTAGCCTACGGGAAAACCCTAATAGGGTTTCCGTGGCCACACAGGCCCTTCGGGCAGCCTGTAGGCAGACCCGTGAGGGTCCTGTAGGCAGACCTCGTGAGGGTCCTGTAGCATCCTGGGATTGCTCAGGCCCTAGGGAAGCCGACGGGATAGCCTGTTAAGCCTCAAACAAGGCTGCAAACCCTCCGGGAAGCAGCAGGCTTCTAATCTAGCAATCAGGCAGAAGGTACAGACCACAGGCAGCATGGAAAGGTAGCCAGGCAGGGAAAAGGTCAGCGGGAAGCAGTTAAACCCAGATCTGGGAAGATCGGGCAGCTCGGGCAGAAGACAAAAAAGTATAGTTCGAGCAGCAGACAGGGAAAATACAGATCTGGGCAACAGACAGTATTACAGGCAGTCTATAACTTTTGGGAAGGAGAGAGAAATCTCTGAGTTTTCTGAAGAAGCCCTAATTGGGCATTTTTTATAAATCTGGAAATTTGTGGATCCGAGGTTTGAAATTCTCAATCTGTTTTTTTACTGAGATATTTTACTGTAACTGTGGTTAAAACCCAGATTTGGGTTTGAGGAACTTTTTGAAGAGTTTCCTAGGTCATCTCATTTACAAGATGAGCTACTAATGCTTTTGGGGGTTTTGTCCTTTGAAGGTTTCCCCAGTGAAAAATATTGTGTCCATTGTGCTGATGTAATGAATGTGTTTTTACTGCACTTGTTATTTGTTTAAGTTCATCTGCAAATTTTTAAGTGTTTATGCTAATGCTAAAATTCAACAAATTTCACCTAATGTTGTAAGATATGATTCACCTCCTCTTCATGATAATCTACACATGAAAGTTTTGAGTCCACATCCAACAAGAGATTCTGATCCTGACATATGTGAAGATGATTTCCATGCCGGACAACAGAGGGAAGGTAAGATGAAAAGCCATGATATGGCCACAAAAAATGCTGCTGGGGTATTCATGGATTTAAATCAAGAAAATCTAAAATATATGAATGTGGTTGATGCAGTGCAAACACCCTTTGAATTAGACATGCTTATGCAGCAGTTGCTGAATGAGCTACTGTTAATATTGCAAAAGTGAATCTGGGAATACAAACTTAAATTAAAAACCCAGATAACTCAAGAGAACGAATATCTGAAGGTGAAGATGAGTTTCATGGAGCACATTTAAGGGACCAAAATGAAGGGACATAATGGAAACCTGTTAATACGTTGGAAAGTGATAATAAAGACACCCAGTATAGAATGAATGATCATCCATTTGACATTAAAAGTTGAAGGACATAAATGGAGGAGTGTTGTTTCCAGCACTAGGCTGGAATTTGAAAAAGTTCATCCTAGTCAAAAAGTTTTGAAAATGGAGAAGAATGTTTAAAGGATCAAGTTTCTTGGTCAGAATATGATCAGTTTCGAGTAAATCAATCCAACCAACAATATCACGATGAGTACAATCATAGTCAAGAAGAGTATGAAACTAATGATCTTTTTGAGGATAAGGTTGAACCCCAATTCAACAGGTCAATATCCAACACTGCATGAAATTCAAGTGAGCATTCCAACCACTGGTTGGGGACTCTGATGATGATGAAGATGAGCACGAGAGGAATTCCCAAATCCAAAGTATACATAGGGGGCATAGAAACTTTGGAAATGATGATTCTTAAATCCAACATTTTTCAGCACTCTCGTAATCAAAAGTAGTCTGATAATGAGAATGATGCCTATGAAAAGGTTGTCAACAGAAAATAAGATCAGAACCAAGACTTTACAGATGAAATCCCAAAAGTTCCTGATAGTTTTGAATTTAAATTATGGGTTATCCAACCAAGTAAGAATTATGAAGATGAAGAGCATCTAGTTACGTAGAGTGCAAAGAGCAAGTCAATCTATGCTAAATGAAACCCAATTTGATGATTAGGTCAAATTTTAATGATGATAGAAGAATTAAACTTCACATTGCATTTTAGACCACCAACCAGATAACAATTCACCTCACGAGAGACACTCGAAACAAAAAAATCATTGGAAATATGGCATTTTACGATAACTCTACTTCATTAGGATACAAAGATGATAACTCTTTTGTTGTCAGCTGCCATATTCTTCTCGCTTGGGTGAGCTTCTTACTAATTCACTGCAACCTTAAAATGAAAAGTTAATATTTTAAGACAATTCAGATGAAGAGACTTGAAAAAAGGTAGAAGAGCACAAATATGGCCATCATTTCACGCCAGAAAGAAGTTCAGATACAGCACGCCCGCGTCTGTAAATTCACACAGGATTCTATCCTGCTTGTTCTTTATTTCCTAGTAGTGGGCAATTTCGGATTTGATCTTCTCTTTCTCCAATCTGGAGAAGTGATTCTCTCATCTATTTGTCAATTGTTAATTTAGGGAGGGAAAAGCAATTAGTTCAGGGACAGAAAAGCATAGTCTGTTAGTTCAAGGATGGAAAAGCAAAGTCTGTTAGTTTAGGGAGAGAAAAGCAGTTATTTCAGGGATTTAAGAGCAATTCGTCTCATCTGGTAAGGGTTGATGCAAAAGAGAGGAAAAAGCGAGTATTCTATCTGTGGAAAAAACGCTTATTCTAACTGTTGAAGGGAAAAGCAGTCAGTTCAGAAACGAAAGAGCACTTTTCTAACCGTTTAAGGGAAAAGCAGTCGGTTCAGACAGGAAAATCCTATTTGTCTCATTTGATACCCCGCCCACCGCCTATTCCTATGCGTTAAGGTCGTTTCATGAAACGAAAGTGCGAGAAGTGCCTATCCGTTAGGGAATCTCCTATATATATCCCAAATTCTACATACCTCCGAACATATTTTAGTCTTCCTCTGTTTTCATTTTTTCCAAAGTGCTTCTCTTCCTCTGTATGTGTGTCTTTCCGGACTGTATCTGAGTCCTAAGTCGGCTCTTTAGCTGAGTCCTGAGTCTGGATGAGTTTCAATAGTGAGTTTGCTTAGTCTTGAATCGACTGTATATGTGATAGAGGAAGAAGGCAGACTGCACTGGAGGGGAAATGCTTCCAGAAACTTCTACTCTCGAAGGACCTCAGACCTCTTCTAGACGTGCTTGAGATCTCTCACGACGATTAGTGGTATGTATTGTTGGCTTCTCCTTTTATTTTCAAGTATTCATTCATTTACAGATATGCTCTGTACTAGTCTAGCCATTTCACTTCTCCTTTTATTTTCAAGTATTCATTCATTTACAGATATGCTCTGTACTAGTCTAGCCATTTCATAGATACTGTCTGTATATCAAAGATACTTTATGGCATTTTCTACTTCCAAAGCAGACCATGCCATGGCAAGCTCCGATCAAGTTCTTCCATGGCATAAACAGACCATTATTCCTCCAACCCTTTCATGTGTTTTTTTCCATCCACAAAAATACTCTGTCGATTTCCCCTCACAAACCATTTTGCCGATATCCATACCTCCTTCACTGAATTTAGTCATCATATGAGCAGATCCTCGACCCTCAAACCGTCCTCATTGGATCTAGTGATCATATGAGCATATCCTCGACCCTCTGGTTTTTCCTTTTAGAGATCCTGTGGCTGCATCTCCACAATGCTGTTTTACTCTGCCAGCCACACATAGACCATATTTATGGCATTCATGTACATGTTCTCGATGCATCGCAACTCGAATTCCAACCTGCGAAGCTTCTCTGACATATGTTCGCCATGGGAAGAGCTTTATCTTTTGTATATGTATGTTTTATTGGAACACAAAGGGAGTTATATTTTGTATAGTTGATTGAAATTATTTAATAAAGAGTTATTTAATTATATTTTTAAATAATTCACTTTAAAAGGGTTAATAATTTTTTTTTAAATTAAAATTTAATAGTTTTATGTTGTATAAATGATTTGTTATTATTTTTTAATGTTTTTCAATTTCCTTTTTTAATATTTAAAATTTGATTTGTTTAAATTTAAAAATTTAATTATTTTATATTGTATTTCAATTTGATTTTGTTATATTTATCATTCTTTAATATGTATAAATGATTTGTTATTATTTTTTAATGTTTAAAAATTTATTTGTTTAAATTTAAAAATTTAATTTGTTATATTTATCATTCTTTAATATGTATAAATGATTTGTTATTATTTTTAAATGTTCAAAAGTTTTTTCATTATCAAAGTTAAAAAGATTAGATTTTAGTTCAAATCAATTTCCAATAGATATACTTTAGTATAAATGATTTATTATTATTTTTTAATGTTTTTCATTTATAAAAAATGATGTAGAGTTTTATTGTTTTTTTTTTCACATCATCATTGTTACAAATATTTTGGTTCAATTCAATTTTCAAAAATGATGTAGTGTTTGTCTCTTTTTTTTTCAATATCAAAGTTATAAAGATTTTAGTTTATTATTTAATCAATATGTATCATTTATATTTATTAGTAAACTATGTTGTAATTTTATA
>LPNX010683660.1:334190-348209 GCA_001517045.1 Pseudotsuga menziesii | reverse complement strand
GACAATGAGGGGGGGGAAGAGTAGAAGGGAGGAGGAGGAGGAGAAGGTGGAGGCAAGGAAGAGGAGGTAGTGGTGGTGGTGGAGGCAGGGAGGAGGAGTAGGATAAGAAGATGGAGGTGAGGAAGAGGAGAAGGAGGAGGGAGGAGAAGAAGGTGGAGGTGAGGAAGAGGAGAGGAAGGAGGAGGGGAGGCATAGGCGGGGATGAGGAGGAGGAGAAGGGGAGGCAAAGGTGGGGAGTAGGAGGCGTTGTCCCCATACAAATCCAGTCCTTTTTCATACTAGATGTTGGGAGCACCTGTATAGTGAGTTGGTGACCAATCCTTTTTCATATAGGGTGTACCCATACGGAGCCAGTCCTTTTTCATATTGGATGTCTCTATACAAAACCAATCCTTTTTCATATTAGATGTACCTCTCATGTATATCACTGCATCAACTACCCCTTTTTCATGTTGGAATCACCCGTACAATGACCAATCCCTTTCATACTAGGTGTACCCATATATTGGACTAGTCCTTTTTCATACTGTGGTACCTCTGCAATGCATCAGTGCATCAACCATCCCTTTATCATGTTGGGAGCACCCGTACAGCGACCAGTCCTTTTTCATACTAGGTGGACCTGTATAGTGACCAATCCTTTTTCATATTAGGTGTACATCTACAGTGACCAACCCTTTTTCATGTTTGGTGTAGCTGCACATATCAGTACAACAACTAGACCTTTTTCATGTTGGGTGTACCTGTACAACAACTAGTCCTTTTTCATATTAGGTGTACTCATATAATGATCAATCCTTTTTCATACTTGGTGTACATTGTACCTCTATATATCAGTACAAAAAGTAGCCCTTTTTTATGATGGGTGTACTTGTACACCGACCAAACATTTTTCATATTGGGTGTACCCATATAGTGACTAGTCCTTTTTCATACTAGTTATACCTCTACAGAGCCCATCCTTTTTCATGTTAGATGTTTATCTCTACAGTGCAAGTCCTTTTTCATACTCGATGCAAACCTTTACAGAGCCCGTCCTTTTCATAGTGGATGTAAGCCTTTATAGAGCTAGTCCTTTTTCATACTGGATGTAAATATCATATGTATTCCATAGATCCAACCCTTTTTCATGCTGGATGTGAAGACCATACATATTCCACATAGCCAGCCCTTTTTCATGTTAGATGTGAAGACCACATGGACTCGTCACTTCCTCATGCAATGGACATCGATCTAGACAACTCCAAGCTTGTCCCTATAGTACTCAAACTTCACTCTCTCCATAGGCTTGGTTAATACATTGCCTATATGCTCGGGATATGACAATTAAAATACTTATCTTTGTTTGTTTGGTGGACTGCCTCTTGATCTTTGTGTCCTTACAGGAATTAATGTAGTCTTTGACAACATGCTCTACTTTATTGTCTGATTCTAAGGACTTGTGCCTATCTTACTCATGATTGGAAATGTTGAGCAAGTCTTCTACACCATAGATCACTTGAATCTATGTACTGATGTCGAATTTGTGTGTCCCTTCTTCTTCATTCATGACTACATCCCTTCTTATCCAATGCTAAAATGGATAAGAGGTTCTTCTATATAGCATGATCTTCATCTTCATTGATTTTCCAAAATCCAACCTTTGATAGGATAAGCTTCATCTTATGCAGTGAATCCTTCTGGATCAAAGTACATATTCCTCATCACTTGAGGAATCTTCCCTTGCTCTCTTCCTAAATGATTCATCATCCTCTGTAGTGTGAGCATGATATCTTTACTTTCTTCTTGGTGAAATCTCTTACAAAATGTCCTTTCTCATCAAAAGTGAAACATCCAAACTGTGAGTAGTCCTTATTCTTAGACCTTTTAGGCTTCTTATGAGAATGTTCTTCCTTCTTGATCTTTCCCTTCTTAACATGAGATGTTAGGGCTTGATTGTCATCTTTACCCATATTTCCTTCTCTTGCTATTAATCAAGCTTCTTCTTGCGTACATTCGTCCCACAATCTACTGAATTTGGTGAGCTTCCTTCCAGAACAAATTCCTTGAATGAATAATTCCCATAATCTTGGGAAACCATTCAATGTAGCCATCACCACTTATGCTTATTTGACATTGTCTCCAATAGGTTCTAGTTGTTCATTAATTTGGGAGACCCTTATGAAGTAGTATTGTATACTTTTTGAATTATGCATCTTTACACCCTTGAGTTGAGTTCTCAAGGTCATCTTCCTATTGATGTTTTTTCCTCCATACAAGCTAGCCAAAGCATCAAACATATCCTTGGGATTCTTCAAGGAGGATACATCTAGGATCAAATTATTCTTGATGGATTCGGTAATAATCCTCTTGGTTTTGACTAATTTATTTATGTGCTTAGCTTTGTCTTCATCTCCCTCCAGCTCTACAACTTCTCATTTGACACGGTTTTCCAAATCATGTTCTTCTAGTATGAGAAGCACTATGTAATTCCATGCCGAGAAGTTCTCAGATCCTTCAAGATTGTCCTCAAGTTTGGTATTTATTGTCATTTTGATAATATGAGAACATCAAATGGAAATGAAAAGAATAGTGCTTCCTAATAAGAGTGCTTCAACCAAATGATTGCTTCAATGGCTTTCTGGAAAAATTGTTTCTAGTTGACCTAGGGTTTGACAAAGAAACACTAATTTTCCAACTTTAGTAACTTGCAAATATGATTGTAGAGAGAGATGCACCTCCTCAAGGTGAGTTGAATGTACTCCTTTTTCCAAATCTATGGACAAAATTGCAATTGATGCTCTAGTTTTCCCCCAGTAGTAGTGATAGGGTCAAAAATGAAAATCCTTGAATCTAAAATCTGCCTCCATAGAAAGATGCGCCCTTTAAGGGCGAGTTGGAGAATGTATGGGTCAAACCCAATTGGTGGATAGATTGTCTTAAAGTGTGGATCCCTAGTTCTTTCCCTTGGAAATTTTTAGGTCAAAACTAAGAATCCATAAAACTAGAATCTTACTCCACAGAAAGATGTGCCCTTTTGGGGTGAGTTCAATGATGAAAAAGTCAAGCTTGATCTATGGATGGAATGAAAAAAAACATGGATCCCTAGTTTCTAACTTTTGTTAATTTCAATTGCATAAAGACTTCTTTCAGGGTAGCTCTAATACCATGTTAGAATTTTAATGGTTATATTATATCTTCAAACAATTAGCACTATTTCATGATAACCATAAGAAATAGGATCACTAAATGAAAGACAAGCACGCCAAGACAAAATAACACAAAGATTTTCCTTTAGGAAACCACAATGGAGAAAACCCATCAATTTCTTTAGTATAGATTTTGTCACCTAGTGCAATGTTGAACCAAGATAAGATAAGGCACATTGAAGTCAGCAGAGATGTAACAATTAATGAAGAGGATGCCTTTAAATTCTATAAACAACTTTAGTGTGATTCAGATATGGAGGAGCCTGAGATTCTCATGATGGAGAATCCAATTTCTGGTTCTCCTCATTCAGATGTTGAGAGGGAGAATCTAGAAGAGTCCTTAGATTTGCTTGATCATGAAGATCCAATAGAACTGGTAGAAATATCTCTTGATGAACCTCATGCTAAGCGTAGACCTATCTAGTGTCAATGTTAGGATTATTAATCCTCCCTTGGTCAAATGTCTATTAGATTAATTATTTCCTAACTTAGGAACCTTAATTAAATATTTGGGTCCACTTGGCCCAATGGGGCCACATATACTAGCCACTGGAGTGTGGGGAACACTGCTAGAGGTTAACTTCCACTCATTGCATGTGCATGCATCACTTTGGGTGCCTCCTAGACCAATCCCTACATTTTAGGAGCAACTGGGAGTCCCAGCACCAACCTACTTCAGTTAGTACTAATTAGTCTCAGTTAGCCCTCAGTTACTTTCAGTTAGTTATCAAACAGTTAGCTAGTGCATGTCTTGCATGGATAATTCATGGATGCATGTGGAGTAGGCACCTTTTCCCACCTAACACACTCAGTTGCACTGAGTTAACTAGTTGTCACTGTTTGTTTGAGTTGGTTGGACATCTAGGACTTGATTTTGGGCTTCGATATTGATTGGGAGACCATGAGTTAGAGATTCAGTTAGATACAGTCATATCCACTTGGGTGATTCGAATTCATACTCATGCATTCGAATTCTTCCTATGTAAATTATTGTAACACCGGATATTATTATTGTGAATGATACTGTAAATTCCTGAGTAATACTTATCGGTTTCTTGTGTCGTTTGTTTTGTTTAGTTTGTATCTTAATTCTCCATTATTTTGCTGCAAACATTTTTAGAACTATCTCCTTGAATATCTAAATGGAATTCAAATTCTAATATGGTATCAGAGCCTTCTCAGGTAGGTTTCATGCTTGTTTATCCCTTTGAACATCAGAAGTAGCTGGGTTTCCATAGAAGTCCCCTATGAAAATTTGCTAGCTCTGGATTTATTTAGAGCAGTGGAAAGGGCGTGACGAACCCTGAAAACATGTTCATGCCGGGAGGAAAAGCATGATTCTAACAGTGCATATGTTTTAGTGTGTTATTGTAGTGAAATTGACAAGTGCTACGTAGCTTGTGAGAAGTATTTGCAGTCTTCCAGCCGAAGCAATTATGAGTTCTCAAACTCTTGAACCACGGATCCTCACAACTTCCAATTATCTTGATTGGAGGATTGATATGCAGCTGTCCTTGTGCAAGCATGGCTACCACAAGATCATACATAGATGGGAGGCTGAGCCTCATCAACCGGTAGAGATGAACAACTTCCTAAACTGTTGTGATGAAGCATTCGAGTACTTATGTACTTATATTTCTAGAGATCTCCTCTTCCATCTAGAAGGATTGAGGACTCACAAAGAAGCTTGGGAGAAGCTTGATATCTTGTTTAACAAACAAGATGATCTTCGAGGACACATTCTAGAGAATGAGTTGGTATCTTTACATCCCAGCAGTTTCAAGACTATTGAGTAATTCTTCACTAAATTCAAGTCTCTAGTACTCTAGTGCAGACAATGCGGAATAGAGCGAAAGGATAAGCAGAACGTCCTTTCCATACTTAGCAAACTAGGCCGTGAGTATTCTATGTTTGTTTCCATATTTCATTCCAAGCGGGAAAGCTTTCCTAATTGGAAGGTTCCTTCATTAGATTCTTGTTCTGAGTCCTTAATCAAAGAGCAAGACAAATTGATGAGAATGGGAGTCTTGAAGACATCCAAAAATCAAGCTCTTCTAGTTTCTAGCTCTTCTAAAGCACAAGAAAAAAGGAAATCAAAGAAGAAGGAGCCAAAGGCAGCTGATTCGAAGCATAAACAAAATCAACAAGCTTCCGAAGGGGCCTCCGACTCTAAGAAGAAGAAATTTGAAAAGAAGTTATGTCCTTATTGTGAAAAGGGGTACCATCTTGAAGATCATAGTATGAGGAAAGAAATTGATGAAATGTCAGCTCTTCTCAAGTAGCATAACATTGCTTCCCAAGAGCAAAGAAGCTTGATGAAGAACCAGAGACAGAAGATACCGAGAGGTGTCATGCTTTGAAAGCAAAAATCTCTTCATCCTCAGTATACATAATAGATTATGGAGCTTCCAACCACATGGTTTCTTCCAAAGAATCCTTCTTTACTCTTTCACTGACAAAGGGGCCTAACATTCACATGGGAGATGATTCCCAGATTCCAACATAAGGAAGGGGATCAGTCAGAGCGAAGCATGGTGAGTTAAAAAATGTCTTATATGTGCCCTCCCTTCCTGCTAATCTATTGTTTGTTTACCAGATGACACATACAGGCTCTCCCAAGAGAGTTATATTCGATTCAGAATCAGATTAGATTACAGAAAAGGCCACTGGAAATCTTGTAGCGAAAGGTATTGCAAATCTTTACCAAAGTTGATGAGTTCTCAGATTTCTTACATGTTTCTCCTCCTATAGCTTTATTGTCTCATGCTAGCAACACCAGCAACATTTGGCATGAGAGATTTGGCCATCTCAATTTCAAATATCTGAAGCAGCTACACAATGATAAAATGGTTGAAGGTTTTCCCTCCATCCAAACTTTTGATGGAGTATGTGTTGGTTGCTTGGTAGGTAAGCATCCAAAAAATAAGTATGATGTTGGGAAGGCACTTAGAGCTGCCTCTACACTTGATTTGATATACAGTGATGTAGTAGGACCTATGACGAGAAATCCATTAACGGTTGTAGATACTACCTCACTTTTATTAATGATTTTTCACGGTACTGTTGGATCTACTTCATGAAACAAAAATTAGAATTTTTTGAGACTTTTAAAGTTTTTAAAGCTATGGTCGAGAACAACTTTAATAAGAAGATCAAGTCAATAAGATCCAATAAGGGAGGAGAATACATCAAAGGAGATTTCCAGAGTTTTTGTGAATCAGAGGGGATTCGAATGGAACACTCAGTTCCATACACACCACAACAAAATAGTGTGGCCGAGAGGAAGAATAGATCATTGAAAGAGATGGCAACATGCCTTCTCCGTGCCAATCATCTACCTCCTTCTCTTTGGGCCGAAGCAGTAAACTTTGCTTCGTATTTGCAGAATAGAGTGCCCCACAATTCAGTGGTTGGGGTGACTCCATTCGAAGCACTGCATGGGTATAAGCCCAATGTATCTCATCTGAGAGTTTTTGGTTCCAAAGCTTGGGCCAGAATACCACTTGGCAAGTGGAAGGCCTTCCAAGCCCAAAGTAGCAAATGAATTTTGTTGGGATATGCAGAAGATGAAAAAACTTACAGATTGATGGAGGTTGCTACCAAAATATGCTTCATTGAAACAAGTGTCCAGTTTTAAGAAGATCAGCTGCATGATTCTCCTCCAGCAGCACATTAAGGTATAACTATTTCTCCACCTAT
Organism: Pseudotsuga menziesii; assembly: GCA_001517045.1. Classification (NCBI taxonomy): domain Eukaryota; kingdom Viridiplantae; phylum Streptophyta; class Pinopsida; order Pinales; family Pinaceae; genus Pseudotsuga; species Pseudotsuga menziesii. The sequence goes on along the minus strand of LPNX010683660.1, from coordinate 341,322 downwards.
TTTTTATAATGATGATGATGTGCTACAGGTTTCAGATTCAGATGAAGAAGATCACATTCAGCATGATCCTATTATTCAAACTGAATCTCAAGAGATTCTAGATCCAGATCCAGTACCTATTCCTAATCAGAAGCCTAAACCCATATGGGCTCAAAAGCTTATTGATGCAGCTAGAAGAGGTGTTGGAGATCTAGAAGACAGAAGAAGAACAAGGACCCAGTATCAGAATGAGCATGTTGCCCTATCTCTCACATATTTTCTCTCTACATTATGGTGCAACAAAGGTCTAGGTCGATACTACTTGACGATGGCGAATGATCAACTACGTGGCCCACGAAAGAAGAAACTTGATCATTCCCTACCTTCACCATCCAGAAGAGAAAAACAAAGTCATCAGTTTAGAATTACATTCAGAGGTACATTGATGGACCATGCTGCTGCATAGAGCTGCAATTTTGCAGTAGTGTTTTTGCTCAAGTTATTTTTCTAAGGAGGAATCTTCTTTCTTCTAAAGATATCTTGCATATTTGTATTTTCCTGCTTATTTTTTAGTTGGGGGGGGGGGGTCCCATGAGGTTTTCCCCTGTTTCCTCAGTTGTATTAAGCAAATTTTTTTATTTATCTTCTATATTGTATTTGGGTGACCTATGGTCTTGTTACCAGGGCCCACAATTGTCCAAGTTAGGATTCAGGGGGGGTGTTAGGATTATTAATCCTCCCTTGTTCAAATGTTTATTAGATTAATTATTTACTAACTTAGGAACCTTAATTAAATATTTGGGTCCACTTGGCCCAATGGGGCCACATGTACCAGTCACTGGAGTGTGGGGAACACTGCTAGAGGTTAATTTCCACTTACTGCATGTGCATGCATCACTTTGGGTGCCTCCTAGACTAATCCCTACATTTTAGGAGCAACTGGGAGTCCCGGCACCAACCTACTTCAGTTAGTTGGAGTTAGTACTAGTTAGTCTTAGTTAGCCCTCAATTACTTTCATTTAGTTCTCAAACAATTAGCTAGCACATGTCTTGCATGGATAATTCATGGATGCATGTGGGGTAGGTGCCTTTGCCCACCTAACACACTTAGTTGCACTGAGTTAACTAGTTATCACTATTTGTTTGAGTTGGTTGAACATCTGGGAGTTGATTTTGGACTCTGATATTGATTGGGAGACCATGAGTTAGATATTAAGTTAGATACAATCATATCCACTTGGGTGATTCGAATTCATATCCCATGCATTCAAATTCTTCCTATGTAAACTATTGTAACACCGGATATTAATATTGTGAATGATACTGTAAATTCTTGAGCAATACTTGTTTGTTTTCTGTGTGGTTTGTTTTGTTCAGTTTGTATCTTCATTCTCCATTCTTTTGCTGCAAACATTATTAGAACTATCTTCTTGAAAATATAAATGGAATTCAAGAGTCTAATCGTCAAGACATTCTGCAAGAGGCATAAAAACATGGAGCACCATCAGGCACATCCAGAGAGCAAAGGAGACCTGAAAGATATTCAGGATATGTAGCACACATGAGCCACATTAGTCATTCAGAACCAACCAACTCAAACAAACAGTGACAACTAGTTAACTTAGTGCAACTGAGTGTGTTAAGTGGGCAAATGCACCTACTCCACATGCATCCATGCATTATTAGAACTATCTTCCTGAAGATCTAAATGGAATTCAAATTCTAATAGTCAAGACATTCTGCAAGAGGCATAAAAACATGGAGCACCATCAAGCACATCCAAAGAGCAAAGGAGACCTGAAAGATATTCAAGATATGTAGCACACATGAGTCACATTAGTCATTCAGAACCCACCACCTATGAGTAAGTTGCTAAGCAACATGTATGGAAAGATTCCATGGTGGAAAACTACAAATCCATCATGAAAAAAGATGTGTGGGAAGTGGTTCCTAATTATAAAAGTAAAATACCATTTTACAGTAACTTCTCGAACTTCCACTTTCTAAAATACAAATAATCCATGAGTTGATAAAATAGATATGATTTACAAGATAGACTTTCTCGTATATATAATTATTTAAAGGGTGTATAATGCAACTCTTCATAAAGAGTTACCCATTTTCACTAATTAATATTATATTATCATATTATTATTGTTTGTTGTTATTATTATTATGTTTCTATTTCTATATATATTTATATATAGAAATATATTGCATTATGTTATATTTATGTATTTATTGTTATTATTATTTATGTATGCAACATTGCCTCTCTCTTATAAAGTCTTTATCCTCAAAGCCTTATAATGTGGTCGCATCGTTCCTTGTGACGTCGTAGCTGACGAAACATGTTGATACAAACTTCTAAGTGTAGAGCATAACTTTCGATATGTTGACGGATCAATCCATCCCAAATTGATTTGTTGTTGATTGTTGGGATTCCCTATTGATCTGTCGTCGAGAGATTTGGTTACATTAGTACCATTATCTTTCAACAATTCCCACTTTCAAGGATACCGGTTTATATGGTTGGGGTGTCGATAGGGAATTTTCACAATATTATTTTCTTTCACTAAAGTCATCTTTTGAGCATTGATATGCGTTGGACGTTGTATTTTTACTAGGTTGGCTTCTTTTTGAACTGTGGCAAGGACTATATTTGTATTTGATTCTTTTTTTGATGAATACTTATCATTCTTAAGGTTCCTTAACATTTCGTCTTGCGCTTTCTCGTCATATTTAAGCTTCGAAATGTGATCTATTAAATATTGTTTATGCTTCTTAAGCTGATTATTCTCTTCAATCTTTTCTAATAGTTTCTTCTGAAGATCTAGATACTCCTCTTCTAGCTTTTGATTGTACTGTGCCTTATCCTTCACCTTCTTGATTTGCAGAAGTAATTTCTGATTATGATCTCTTAGATGAGAGATCTCTTCTTCTTTACCAGCAATAACCTTGTCGAAATCCTTCTGTATCGTATGTATTGATTTCTCATTTTCCTGTGACAGCATATTTAATATTTCTTTGAAGTCTTCAGATGATGCAACCTCTGATTTTGTCTTCATGTTAAATTCCGACAATGTGTTTTTTTCTTTTTGTAGGGGAATTTCAAAAAAAAAAAATTCAGCATTTAAGATAAAAATCCCCAATGTTTTTAGCCACGGTAATCCCAAAACTAGGTCACCGTCACTACTCCACAAGGATTTAACTATAAATTGTGAGACACTGGTATAATCTCCAATGTTCCATTGTAAATCGCTTATTGCATATTCTTTGTTTTTACAAAATTCTAACCTTGCACATATATTTGAGTCTGGAATCGCTATCTCATTAGCAAATTCATCACTAATATAATTATTGCGTTCGCCAGGAGCAATAGAAATAGTAATGTTTTTTCCTCTAATCGTTCCTTTTATTTGGAATAGCTTTGAAACATAAGTTTTTAAAGTGCTTGGAAATCTTCCTTGTTTTTTTCCATAAGACTCCATTTTCTTTTGTTTGTGTCGAAATTTTATTTATTTTATTTTAGACCTTTACTTCTTTATATGCTTTGAAATTTTCACCTTCCAAATTCTAGTCCTTATCTTTTATTTTTTTCCAATCGTTTTGTAAAATGTTAGTAGACTGGGTGGTTGGGAAGAATGAGTGTTACCTTCCCCACCTAAGTTCAAATCTCACTTGCTTCTTAGTCGCAATTATTATGCACTTTTAGATTTTTTTTCCCTCTTAAGTTTTGTAAAATGTGAGTAGATTGGGTGGTTGGGAGGAATGAATGTTACATTCCCCACCTAAGTTCAAATCTCATTTGCTCTTTACTAGTAATTATTATGAACTCTTATATTCAAACCCAAACCCACTTTAAGAAACCACGTATGGTTTCACTTTTGTCCTTCCTTTTTTATGGCAATCTTCCTTCTTCTTCTATTGTTTTTTACTTCTTCCCTTTTATTTTTATTTTGACTTTATTTTATTTTTTTACTTGGTCAAAGACCATAAATTTAGGGACTCCCTATGATTATGATTAAAAATCACAATATGGCCAAAGGCCTGGATCACAAACCAGCTCTGATACCAGTGTAACGGTAAAATACCGTTTTACTGTAACTTCTTGAACTTCCACTTTCTAAAATACAAATAATTCATGAGTTGATAAAATAGATATGATTTACAAGATAGAATTTCCCATATATATAATTATTTAAAGGGTATCTAATGCAACTCTTCATAAACTGTTACCCCTTTTCACTAATTAATGTTATATTATTATATTATTATTGTTTGTTGTTATTATTATTATGTTTCTATTTCTATATATATTTATATATAGAAATATATTGTATTATGTTATATTTATGTATTTATTGTTGTTATTATTTAGGTATGTAACATTAAACTAGAAGGGAAGTTTGTAATAACTTCCAAGTGGCTTTATAAAATGAAACATGCAGTTGATGACAGTATTGAAAAATATAAAGCAAGATTTCTGGATCGTGATTTCTCATAGAAAGAAGGAATAGACTATGATGGCACACTTGCTCTAGTGTCTAGGTACACCTCTATTCGAGGCACAGTTTCCCTTGCCTAAGTTATGTGGTGGAAGCTTGACCAGATTGATGTGAAGACTCCTTTTCTCGATGTTGAAGTTAAGGAAGAAGTATACATACAATGACATGAGGGGTTTGTAGTTCATGGGAAGGAGTCCCATGTATGAAAACTTAAGAAAGAATTGTATGGGCTTAAGCAAGCCCCGAGGGATTGGTATTTTAGGATTGACAGTTATATTTAGAGCTTGGGATTTTCCAAAAGCGAAGCTAACCCCAACCTGTACTTCAAGGTTGTGAAGAAGAAACCATTGATCCTGGTTCTCTATGTTGATCACTTGTTCCTTACTGGACAAGAACATCAGATAGCTCAGTGCAAGAGGGAGCTCACTTATGAGTTTGAAATGAAAGAATAGGGTCTTATGCACTTTTTCTTGGTTTGGAAGTTTGGAAAAGGAAAGATAAGATCTTTCTTTCACAAGGAAAGTACACAGTTGGTTCCTTGATGTTTTTGATACATATTGGACCATACATATGTTATGTTGTGAGTATCTTGAATCAGTTCATGTTTTATCCAAGACATTGACATTGGGTTGTTACCAAGCATGTGCTTATATACCTTTGAGGTACTATTCCTTATGGACTCAGATATTCTTCCAGTGGTGGAGTGATGCTACTTGGTTATGCCGACTCTGACTGGGGTGGTATTATTGTAGACCAGAAGAGTACATCCAGATATCATTTTAACTTGCAATCAGCTATGATCTCTTGGTCTTGCAGGAAGCAGAGCTCCATAGCCTAGAGTATTACAAAAGCAGAGCATATTGTAGCCAGTAATTCATGTTGAGAAGTTGTGTGGATTAGAAAGCTATTTATTGGGTTGTTTGGTGAGGAGTTTTAGACTAATGTCATTTTCTCTAACAATCAGAGCTACATTAAGCTCTTAGAAAACCTTGTTTTTCATGATATATTGAAAACAATTAGATCAAATACTTCTACATCAGATACATGTTCTAAAGAGGTGCCGTAGTACTTCAGTACATTGGTACTAATGAGAAGGTAGCATATATGTTGACTAAGCCTTTGTCCTTAATGAAGTATAGGTACTTTTGATACAAGCTTGGCATGGCATAGAATGCCTCTCTCCTTGATAGGGAGTGTTAAAGTTACAACATCATGAGTCATTCTCCAAGCCAATATTATGTGCCAGGACTAGGCCTCATGTGTCCAGGTAGTGCCTTAGGGATCCTGATTTGGACTTAGGAAACTTGGAGCAGAAGATTGAGTTGGACTGAAGAATGACTAATCCTTATGTGTAAAGTTTAAGCCTCATGAACTGAGGAAATTACTTTGTATGCCAAATTGATGATGTTGTACAGTCATGTTTGTCAAGAATAAGGTCTTGTGTTTGAAGACAGATCCTCATGTGCTGAGGTAATTCTTTGCAAGTCAAAGCATGAATGGTGTGGGACACACTACTAACCATGGTCTTAGAGATGGATAAGATATTAAGTCTCCTCTAGATACTAGCCACCTCTAGAGTGAATTACTTTAACATATGACCACTTAGAACAATAGTAGAATGAGATGATCACATCATTGGAAAATTCTCCTTAGTATATTTGATATGATAAATTAATTAAAGTTTGCACAAGTGGACCATGCCGATAAGACAAGAGTTAAAGAAAAAATGTGATAAGATAAGAGAGAACTCAATTTTTTCACTTCAGTGATGGTAAAAACTTTAGTTAAATAAGAGAGAACTTGAATTGTTCACTTCAATTATTTTAACAAGAAATACTTCAATTAAATAAAATACAACTTGAATTGATCGCTTCAGTGATGTTAACAATAAAGACTTCAGTTAAATAAAATAGAACTTGAATTGATCAATTCAGTGATGTTAACAAGAAAGACTTCAATTAAAAGAGTTAACTGAGTGTTAATAAAGAATATCTAATCAACTAAGTGTTTGCAAGAAGACGATTGAGTTAAATTAGAAGACAACACTTGATTTAAATTAAAAGATTACACTTGGTTAGACTAAAGATGACACTTAAGATAGGACACTTGAGTTCGCAACTTAACTAAGTGGTTTAAGCATCCAGTTGAAGGGAGAGTTCATCCAGAAGTTAGAAGTCAAAGATAAAATCCAAGAATGAGAAGGACTGCACACTTGTTATGCAGGACTAGATGAGATCAAGGCATAGAGTGAATTCTCTCTTAAAGGCATTCATTATTTTGTGCATGTAACAAAAATCAATGAATTGGTTCTGTGCTAGATTTATTGTTGGGTTCTTCTCTTAATGTATCTTATGTCTTACTCTAATATTATACTAAGGGTGCTTGGTATTTATCTATGATATTGCACCAGGGGTGCTTGATGTAATAGGCTCATTGTAAAGACATTCTTTCTCATCTATCAATATAATAAGGAACATTTTGTTGGGCTTTTCTCCCTCAATTTATAGAGGGTTTCCCCAGGGTAAATTCGATGTCATCTATGATTGTTTATGCTTTTGATTATTCATTATTTTCAAGTACTATTGTAATTCCACAATTAAGATAAAAACATCAAGAGGGAGGAAGAGGAGTAGAAGGTAGTGACA
>LPNX010683660.1:307175-326194 GCA_001517045.1 Pseudotsuga menziesii | reverse complement strand
ACAAGCCAGACTAGAGCAGGAGCTGCCAGGCATTAAGCTGGCAAGAGGAGTTAGAGATATAAACCACTCTCAGTTCGTCGATGATACTATTCTAATGGGAGGATCCAGCCAGATCATAGCTCGCCGATTCAAAGCTGAATTGAACCGTTATTGCCAGGCCTCCGGTAGCAAAATTAATCTCAGGAAGAGTCAGATCTTCGGATGGAACATTAATCCGAGGGAAATGTCAGATTTAACCAGAATTTTAAATATGAATGGATCAGTAAGTTGGGACTCATTCAAGTATCTCGGGGTGCCTATTGTCAAAACCAAGTCCAAGTCCTCGGACTGGAACCCCATAGTGGAAAAAATAAAAAATAAAATAACAGGTTGGGGGACAGCGTGGCTGAATCTAGCAGGGAAGGTTGTTCTAATTAACGCTGTCCTGAACAGTTACATGCTCTATCAATGCTCTCTACTACTAGCTCCAGGAAAAATCAAAAACCAGATAGAGGCATCTCTGAAGTCCTTTCTATGGAACGGGGGGAACAACGGAGGTAGTAAAAAGTACTCTCTGGTAAGCTGGAAGACAGTTAAGCTGCCCAGAAATGAGGGAGGTCTACAAATCAGAGACCTCCATTATCAAAATTTGGCCATTGGGGCCAAATTACTCTGGAATATGCTCCAATCTAAGACATCCTGGTGTAGCAGGGCTCTTAAAGCTAAATATTTTCCAGGCTCAAGGATGAGATGCCTGGAAGGAGACAACGTGAAGGGTAAAGGGTCCCCCATCTTCAGGCTGTGTAAAAAAGCGCTGTCCCAATTCATAGAAAAATTATTCTGGATACCCGGTAATGGCAAGAGCATAAATTATTGGAAGGACTCGATCCTTGGTAAGATCCCTCCCAGCCTGCCCCGTTTACAATCTTGGATGGAGGCGAGAGAATTAACAACGCTTTGGAGTATTTCAGAATGGGACGAGAGCCAACCAAATCGTTGGTTATCGTGGAAGCTGCCAGACTGTCCAGAAGGGCTGGAAATTGAAAAGCTGAAGCTGATCGACCACTTAGCAGGGATAGCACCGATCACCAAAAGCCTGAAAGATAGGCGTGACTGGGGAAACGGATCTGGAAAATACACCACGTCTGAGGGTTATAAAACGTACGCAGCAAATTACTTGGTGCCAGCGAACCCAGTAGTATGGAACCACAATTGGATAACCAGAACGCTCCCTAAGATAGATGTGTTCACGTGGACTCTGCTTCATCTTCGGCTGCTGACTGGAGAAAACCTGGAGAGAAGGGGGATCGCAGGCCCCTTCAGATGTCCTCTATGTGCTGTTAATTCAGAGACCATTTCTCATCTCTTTTTTAATTGCCCTTACTCTGTTTCAATTTGGAATGAAGTAATAATAACGAAAGATGATGGGTTTTCCTGGAATGGGAATAATCAAGACTTCTTCATTCATTGGGTTAGAATATACAAGGGCGAGCTGGGGGGGAAAAACGGTGTGAGAGCTTGTTGGCAGAAATTGCCGAAAATTGTTTGCTGGTGCATCTGGTTAGAAAGAAACCAGAGAATCTTCTAGAACAAGAGTCAACCAACATGGCAGGTGAGTGCCAAAATCAAAGATCTTCTCGGCGAGGTGGTAAGAAACACCAAGATTCCGCCTAATAAAGCCGAGCTGTCCAAACAAGAAAAACTATGGACTCAGAGTTTCAAGATCCAAGAAAAGAACAGCAAAGTCATTAAGAAATTGGAAAATTGGGAAATCAAATTGGACAATTCCCAATTCAAAAACTGGTTAAAAGAAAGAAAGTTATTTAAACTGTTTTTTGATGGCGCCTCCAAAGGGAATCCGGGAGAAGCGGGGGGCGGAGGAGTCATCATAAATCCCACAGGAAAAGTGGAAATCGAATACTCTTGGAATATTGGACACGAGACAAATAATATGGCTGAAGCATATGGGCTCTGGCAAGGCCTTAAGCAGGTGCAAAAGGTAGGAGCGGACGAAGTTGTGGTTATAGGAGACTCGAGGCTAATTATCCAAGCAATGAGAGGTGGAAGAAGGGGCAAAAATGAGCGGATGGAAAGGCTGCTTAAAATAATTAGAGATACGGTTAAAAGGTTCAAGAAGATCGAATTCTATCATGTTCTCAGGGAACTTAATATGAAGGGAGACAAAGCAGCTAATAATTTTATAAACTTAGAGTGCTTTGAAATCAAATTTAACTCAATGATTAAGATGGAAATCCCACCTTAAATTCTGTCTAAGGATGGGGAGATTGATTGGTTTGTTGTACTCTTGATCAACGCCTTTTAGCTGAACCTTCTATATTAATATAACCGTTTTTGTGAAGAAAAAAAAAATGTGTTTCCCATAGCATGTTTTTAATGTGTTTCAAACATATGCTCAATCTTACGACACTTGATCTACTAATTTGATGATCACAATCATCTCTACACATGACTGATGCAATAGTTCAAACATACCTTTCTCTTAGGAAAAATTGATTTGAAGCATAACACTCAATTGGCCCATGATCCATATTTAAACAACATAAATAATCATTTTCCAATGATATATATTCAAAAATTTAATGTAATTTTTTTCTTTCACATTAATATATTTCTTCAATTGGTTGTGTTGGTTGTGGTCATACATTGTTCCGTCTTTGAGGGTTTTAACCATGCAAAAAATCAATGTACTTATTTTTTATCTCTGTGTGTGGGTATTTTCCTTGAGATGTTTCATTTGTGTGGATATACTACGTCTTTTTTTATAATGGTATCAAAAGTATTTTAAATGCTACCCTCTTTTTTCTATCAAGATCTTGTTCGAGTGTTATTACATCTAATAAAGACAAGTTACTTCTACAATCTATTGATTTTATGGACGTATCTACAACTCATGAGCATTTTTTGGTGGATTGAACAACACCATTATGTTTGGAGCATCATTTGTAGTTGAAAACCCTTTTTGTTTAGAGGAAAATGTAATTTTTACCCTAGATATAAACATTTATCTCAAATCTAGAGGTATTTTTTTTTAAAGTTTTTGACCTCTTTTCATGTTCTGTCAATGTGTTGTTTCAATGTTTTGTTTACATTCCCAAGATTTATTTTTTACTTGTGTATTTTCACTTCCCTATGCCTTATCGAATCTATGTATACTCTTTCACTTGCACCTTTAAATGAAAAGTTTTATTTTTTGGGTAGATTAAGTGGAATCTAACAATGAATAGGTAAGCGTCTAAAGACTTTTTTTAAATATTGTTTGATTGTTTTTGTGTGTGACAATGCATGTGATTGTTTGCAAGAAAAAACAAGGATAAGGTAAGCACACACTTCAAGGAGGCCATGAGATTGAGGAAAAGGGACCTATTTCTCCTTTTTAACATTTGATATAGTTATTTTGTAGCTCGATTGGTTGGAATTTACCTTTTGGAAATAAACATCTTGAGTTCAAGTCTTTCCCTTTTGACTTAATTTTTGTAAGTCTTTCTCTTTTAAGTTACATTTTGTAAAAGTGCATTTCACTTAAGTTATTAAAGTGAATCACTTAAGTCGTAAAGTAATGTTATTGTAAAGTGAACCTAACATATGTTATAAAAGTAAGTCACTCAAGTTATAAAAGTAACATAACTTATTTGTTAAAGTGAGTTTATAGGAGAAACTTATAGGAGGGAAAAATACATTGCATTTACAACTCAACCACCATGTCATGCACCCTTTTCCATGTGGGACAACTTCCACCTTCCACATGGCACCATGGTTGAAATTTTGACTTTTTATGTCCTTATTCAAACGAGCATAATTTTCATGCAAAAATTATTTTCATTGCTTTTTAATAACTGCCTATTTTTTCAAGCCCTTTCTATATGAGTGATAATGTTGTAGTTTTAAAGTCATATTACTTCGATATTGTAATATAGTAAGTTCAATTAAGATCTTAGTTACAAACAAAAATTATTTCACTTGAAAATATAGTATGGAGAATTTACTAAAAAGCGAGGGATTTTACCAAGTAACCATGCATGATATATATGGTGATGCACTCCTTGACACATACTATGATATGGTGCTATTATGCTCTCCTACATTCTATGATGTGCATTGTTACCATGGTGTGATGACGCTTTTCTATGCACTATGATCTGTACTTGAAACATACACCCTACATAGTCAATGATGATTGTAAGTACTCGATGATGATTGTGCATGCTTGATGATGATTGTACATACTCGATGATGATTATGAATACTTGATGATGATAGTACATAATGGATGATGATGGTTCATACTTGATGGCATTGATGCACACCTATGATAATGCAAGCAAAAAAGAATTGTTTGGTCAGTGATTGTGTATGACGATGTGTACAAGGATGTACATAAGCAGTGTGTGGCAGTGCCATATACAAGGATGATTTGGTAGTGATCAGAGTGCAGATATTATCAGCAGAGAGTACAAGGTTTGCTATGTGACAAGTCCACATGTTCGGAAATATTTTTCTTCAGGGTGGCAGGACGAGGCAAGGAAAGTAGGTCATAGCCTCCTTCTGGTTGAAGCTGAAAAACTAGGGAGTGGTAGCTTCCTTTAGGTTGAAGCCTATAAATCAGGTGGTCGTAGCCTCCTTCAAGTTGAAGATGGAAAATTGAAGTCTTTATAATAACAGGGTTGTTTCCTCCTTCTAGTTATTTCTGGAAAACTATTTAAAAAGGCTTTTGTGGTTTCCCCCCCAGGACTTGGGTTTCCATGTAAAAAACTTGTGTACTGTGTTGCTATGCTTTCTATGTGATGATGATGGTATGGCGATGATAACAATGCTACTGATGATATAATGATAATGTGATAATGCATAATACTAAATAAGTTGTTGATTATTAAAGTTGAAAAAGTAATTAAAACTGCACACACAGATTAACCCCCCCCCCTCTTTGTGTTCTTGGTGTGTCCAACAATTGGTATCAAAGCAAGTCTTCACAAGAAATACTTACCATCTTGAACTATATCCTTGACACACCATGGGGTTTTCAGTGAATGGAGTACCGTTGTTTAGTGGAACAAATTACTACATGTGGAATGGAAGAATGCAGGTTTATCTTGAGGTAGAAGGAGTTGATGTATGGAAATTGGTTCTTATTGGATATAATCCTCCAAATAAAGTGAAAACAACAACTCATAAGGAAGCAAATAAAAATAACTCTATGGCTATGGAAGTCATCCTTGAAGGCCTAACACATATCCAAAAGAATAAGATAGGGAAGTGCATCTCAGCTAAGGAACTATTGCTTAGATTAGAACAACTCTACTCCAATAACTTAACAAGAAGCAGAAGTTATGGAATTAATGCTTGAAGATCTAACATATCTCCAAAAGGAAAAAATAGGAAATTGCAAATCAGTTGAAGAATTTTCGTTCAAGATACATTAGCTAAACTCAGATGAAGAATAAGAAGTAGAAGATATTCCCATTAAAAGGTCAGTACAAGATCCAGGTAAGTATGAAGGTAAGTCCCATGAACACTTTGGTTTTAAAGAGATATGTTTATCGGGTATAAAATATAAGACCCATTTTGAATTCATAGAATGCAATACTTCAGATTGTGATGAAAATCCTTTCTCTCTAATAAGTGATGGAGAATGAAATTTCTAATGGTTCGTAAGAAGTGAAAAATATTTGTGAACATAACCAGATATTGCAGGAGCAACTGGAAAAATATGAGAAGATGAATCAAGAAGAATCTGAGAAGGCCACACATCCCACTCTTTGAAAGACAAACTTGAGAAGTCAGCTACATAAATTGAAAAGCAATCAGAAGAAATTGTCAAGCTCAGAAGAGTACTAGAAGAGAAGGAAAAAAATTGATCTGCAAGTTACTAGACAAAGACAATGAGATAAGTACCTACAAGACTAAACAAATATTGGAAGAGAAGTTAAGAAGAAAACAAGAACTTGAAATCAAATCCTTGAAGGAAGAATTACGGAAGGTATGTCTGACAAACTTTGAATTTAAAAAGGACCTCTCAGAACTTATAAAGGAGAATCATGTACTAAAAGTTCAACTGCAAAAATCCCATGAGGATGATCAGAATTCAAAAGTAAAGATTAAAGACACTATCCTTGATCTGAGCAAATAGGTAGAAGAAGTCAAGAAAATAGAAGCACATCTAACAAGACAACTCCCAGAAAAGATAGAAATTTGTCAAAGGAAAGAATTGAAGATCCTCTCTCTGAAGGAATATCTGGACAAAACAATTACTCAGTTAAAGATAAATTTGAAGATAGAGAATAAATTGAAGAAAGTAAAAGCTCTATGGAAAAAGAAGAAAAGGATTACAATAATACATATATTCGCAGAAGATCCCATGATCAGCAAGAATCAAGAGAATTTATTGCTTATAGATATCCTATAAGGTTCCATGGTCACTGTTACAAGTGTAACAACTATGGTCACAAAGCAATTCACTGTAGAGCTCATAACAAAATCAGTCCAGAAAGAAATCCAAATACATTTTTCATTTAGTGTTACGATTGTTATCATTATGGAAATTTCGCAAAAAATTATTGGATGCAGGGACCAGTTAAAATTTGGAGAAGTAAGAAAGATCAATCGAATGAAGTGAACAATCACCAGCGTACTAAAGTATGGAAAATAAAGTAAGCAGATCAAGACAAAAATGATGGAAATCTTGGGAAAAACCCAATGCCATTTTGAAGACTATCGACCAGTAATATGAAGTGTCAAAATAATGTGTAAAAGGATATATATACACCTGATTATTAGATTTGAGTATCGTATAGTAGTTGGTTCCAGCAATATTCGTGTGGCAGAATACAAGTCCGTCAAAGTAGCATCAGTGGTAAGAGAAGCAATATTGCCAAAAGATGATCTAGCTGCCATTAATGAAAACATGAAGAAAAGTTGGAAAGGAAGAGAAGTTGGTGACAGGGGAAGCATGACCTGAGGGGGAGCAGTATGATGAAAGGATGTTCCCTTTTCCATTGATTCCAAAGGCGAAGAGAATTTGTGAATAAGGGGAATGTGTTCTGAAGAAGATTTATAGTGTTTTCATCAATGACAAAGGGGTATATGTTGATTAAGTTGTCATTGATGCCAACATTGCAAGGTCATTGATGCCAACAAGTGCATCTTGGTGCCCCTTGAGGAGCCCTTGAGGGTTTAGAAGTTGTCAATGTCAAAGGAGACCTTTTTGACTTTGTCCAAGCCCAAGTCTAAAGCCCTTGGAGCCCTTGGGATAATGGAAAAAGCACTAAACACCCTATAGAGTATTTAAGTACCCCTAAGTTGGTTCTATGGTTCCACAATTGTTTCATTGGTTCCCAGTACCACAACCATGCCCTATTTCCCTATAATGTGTCCTTGGCAGGTTTAATAAGTTGCAAGAGTCCAAATGATCCTTTCAATGGTCATTTTCATTTGCTAGAGGTCATAATACACTAAGAGAAGCCCAGGCACCCCCACACCTTGATGGTCTTGTTTATGAAGCTGTGGTAACTTAACTAAAGTCCCTAAAATCCTTACCTCTGGTCCCTAAGCCATCTAAACACTAATAACACACTTAATGCTCTCTGGACCTTCACATTATCCTTGAATCCCTCATGGTGACCCTAACATAAAACCCTAGACAAAAGAAAATCCCTTATTTGATAATTAAAGGACAACCCTACATAAAACAAAGTGTGCCACACATAAAAGAATTGAAATATTAATTAAATGTTTCAATGATTGAATGCTTTAACAATTGAATATAATAATTTAGACCCCTTGATCCTCCAACATCGAATCCACTAAGCATTAAAAAGAATTAAACACTTACCACACTAGACCTCCTTTTTAAAACACAACCCCATTAAATAATAAACTAATACCATGTATTTTACATTTTTTTTAATAGAATGAAAGGTATCTTCCTACACCTACAAATCGACCCCAATAAAACCTTAATTACCAAAACAGGTTTTTAATATTTTAAATAAAATTATTTTCCCCTCTTAGAAGTCGGCCCCAAAAGAATTTAAATTTTTTAAATAATTTTTTAACTTCTCAAATAGGTCATCCCTATCCTCCCTATCACGTCCAAATAGCATATTTATACACCAACCTTGTCATTTCAATACATAATGAATGAGAAAATAGACTGAGGTATAATTCACAGGTCTGAGGAAAAATCCATAGGCAGCAGAGACCCAATTTTTCCATAGTCATTTTTCTTAGGTAAAAGCATCCAAGTTTTATCTTGGGGTATTCAAAAACTGTTTGGTGTTTATTTAAAACCTAAAACAGTTGCAACAGACCAAGTTTCTTCCACAGAGACATATATGTTTTGAGTTTAACAAAACAATCCAACAAGCTTGGTTTTGATTGATGTTGTTGGCCTCTTACAATTCAATTTTTGGAAGGGTTAAAAAGTCTGTCCTTTAGCTGCCTTCGTACCTTATCTTACAGTACTGAGTTTTTCCATCTATTTCATACCTCTCTCTTTTTGACACTCATACAACCCAAATTTGAGGTTGAAGTCTTCAGTTTACTTATTCTATTTGCTTGCAAAGTCTAAGATTTGTGATGTGTCCGAGCCAAGGTATGTGTGTGTACAACTGACATGATGAATGTATAAGGTATGTACAATAATGATTGAGTATGTGACGTACAACATATAAAGTGTGTGTACAATAGTATACTAGTTGTATGCACTAGTGTGTATGCCCTAGTGTGTATGCCCTAGTGTGTATGCACAATGATATGTGAATAGTAGTGGACAAGTGTGTACAAAGTAGACAAGGTGTGTGTAAGTGTGTATGTCACATGCCCCAATTTGCAAAAACAATTTAATGTTATTTGAGGAACATTGTGTTATATTTTATGCTAAGTTTGTAATTGATGACCAAGTGGGGTCGAGAATAATTAAATGTAATTCAAAATATTTTATTTATAAATAAATAAATGATGAGACAACAGCTTAGGGAAGCTGTTAAAAGAGTGTTTACTGGTCACTTGGTGGAGGAGACTGGGTGGAGAGTACACTGACAAGTGGTAGCATGCTCAAACTACTTCCAACTGTTGCAGGTGGCAACTTCCCTATATTTGTGGTCATGATTCCCCAAGAAAGTGGAATTGGAGCAGGCGGCTCATTAAATGAAAACTGACCCAGAAGACCTAGGCATCTCTATAAAATTTCCCATTGAAGATAGCTGAGGCTACTCATTCTGAGAGGTGATCATTCAGGGTGAATGAATTTACTCATGAGAAATTCAATGGAGGGGATTACTGAAGTGAGTTTGAGGGGTTAACTGCTGAGACTGAACTTATTGCAGCTATTAGGCTGAATTTCTTACTGTTGTGAGCAGATTTGAATTACTGAGGTAATTGGACCAGTCAGGTGACAGAAGGTCTTAAGGACATATCCTCCACCCAGTACTCTACCAGGAGGACCAGGAACAGGCTCGAGGGTCTTGAGGAAGCACTGTCTGAGCTTTCTCCAGGAGTTGGTTGGGAGGAACAACATCCTTAAGCTGTTGTCGCCTTATCATTGACAGGTTCTATTTGTCTTCATGTTATTATAATTATTTATTGTCTTCAGTAAAATGTTTACTAGTTTTTAAATATAGGCATGTTAGTATTTAATTAGGGTATATGAAGAAAGGAGTAACTGTGTATTGTTGGACTTAGTAATTTGCAGATTAGGTTAGAAATAGTAGTAAATATGCAAAATGAGAAATAAATAGAATTAAAATTCCATACTGTATTTTTCCACGCCTGGCTCAGGCAATACTCTAGTACAACTGGGTGTTTAGGTAGATATGATGATTCTTTTTACTCTGAATGAAAAATGTATCTAAATTCTGCTCTAGTTTGCTTATGATTTATTCCGTAAAGAAGCAGTAAATACTGTATGTATTAAATGTATTTACTTCATATAAGGACTGGACATAGGTATGTAAAAACATTTAGTAATCATATTACTTATAGAACTATTTTTAATACTAGTATTCTTTACAAAACACAAAGCTTACAGTTTATTAAATAAGCATAGGTATAGTAAATAGATTATCATCTAGGGTTTAGGTTAAGATCATTTTTCAAGACAATCTTATAACATTTAATTTTCAGACAATATGTGTCCCCGATCTCATACAAGAATTCTTACCTACTTGAAAAAAGTTAATCATTAGTATATCTAGCAGCAGCAAAATGCAAGTCCTTTCCTAACTCTGATAGAATTACAGCTGTTAAGTCATTAATAGTACTAACACAGGTTTTTAAGATTACATCCATCAGTTTACAGGTTATTTTAAAGAAGCAATCCCATGTTCTTTTATAAATTGTTTAATTTTCCGCTAACCATTAGCAGTTACTTAGCTGCGAGTTTAGACATTTTATGTCACTTGAATTTTTTTTAATTTTTACGAATGTTTGGGTTATTATAGTGTATACATTAGACAAGGTGTATGTACAACTAACAAGACAAGTGTATGTACATTGAAGTGTACATGTGCAGAAATATTGTACAATATAAAGTGGGTTACAGTAGTGTGTGAACTATAAGTGTTAAGAAGAATATTTGGTTATGTACAGTAGTAGGTGCATATCTAAAAGTGAGGTGGAATTAAATAAGTGTACAAGTGTCTGAATATACAATAATATACAAGTATAATGTGGTATATTGATGCATGATATATCTGATGATGCACTCCTTGACACATACTATGATATGATTCTATGATGCTCTCCTACATTCTATGATGTACATTGATACCATGGTGTGATGACGCTTTTATATGCGCTATGATGTGTACTTGAAACTTACACCCTACATAGTTGATGATGATTATATGTACTCGATGATGATTGTGCATACTTGATGATGATCATACATACTCGATGATGATTGTGCATACTTGATGATTATAGTACATATTGGATGGTGATGGTTCATACTTGATGGCGTTGATGCACACCTATGATGATGCAAGCAAAAAAGAATTGTTTAGTCATTGATTGTGTATGACGATGTGTATAAGGATGTAAGTAATTAGTGTGTGGCAGTGACATATATAGGGATGATTTGGCAGTGATCAGAGTGCAGATGTTATCTGCAGAGAGTACAGGGTTTGATATGTGATAGGTCCACAGGTTAGGAAATATTTTTCTTCAGGGTGGCAGGACGGGGAAAGGAAAGGAGGTTGTAGCCTCCTTTCGGTTGAAGCCGAAAAACTAGGAAGTGGTAGCTTCCTTCCGGTTGAAGCCTGTAAATCAGGTGGTCATATCCTCCTTCCAGTTGAAGCTAGAAAATTGAAGTCTTTATAATAAGGGGGTTGTTTCCTCCTTCCATTTATTTTTGGAAAACTATTTAAAAAGGCTTACGTGGTTTTCCCCCCATGACTTGGGTTTCCACGTAAAAATCTTGTGTACTGTGTTGCTATGCTTTCTATGTGATGATGATGATATGATGGTGATAACAATGTTGGTGATGATATAATGGTAGTGTAATCATGCATAATATTGAATAATTTGTTGATTGTTAAAGTTGAAAAAGTAATTAAAATTGCACACATAGATTCACCCCCCCTCTCTGTGTTCCTGGTGTGTCCAACACAATATAATAATTAATCTTTTTGTTATATTTAAAAATTTGAGTAGTATTAATGTATTTTAGTAGTTAGTAATTTATAAGAAAAAATTCAATTTCAAACCTACTAACAAAATTATGATGATGTATTGATTAAATAATAGTATTTTAATGTAATGAATATAAATTTTGAAAAATAAATTAACATAATATATATATATATATATATATATATATATATACCATTAATTTGTTTTCAACAAATACTACTATTACTTGCATAAAAAAAATTGCATGAGATGATACATTTGCAAAATAGGAGTATATATATATATATATATTACCATTAATTTGTTTTCAACAAATATTACTATTACTTGCATAAAAAAAATTGCATTAGCTGATACATTTGCAAAGAACAACTGCAGGATTATAAGCTCAAATTATAATGTCTTTTTTAAAGAGAACTAATAACCAGAAAAAAAAAACAATTAAAATATATACAAATTTTGTTGGACATATATCATACGGTGGGTAGATGGCATACTGCTCCACTTGGCATGGCATACTTCCAGGAGCATGCATGACAAGTCCAAACAAAGGCATAAATTCATGAACATATGTTCACAGGGTTTGCAGAGGTGGCATAAATCTTCACACGCTGAGATTATTAACACATGTTCATGTTCACAGTTTGAGATCACAGGGTTCACAGTGGCGGCATAAATCCCTATCGAAGAAAAAATCATTAACATCTATTCACAGGGTTCGTTGAGGTGGCATAAAGCCATATCGAAATCAATGGGTTCATAAAGGGTTCGAGATTACAGAGTTCACAGAGGATTTTATGCCTTTATCACTTCAATCAATAGAGGAATTTCAGGATCATAGGGAAGACCATCATTAAAGAAAATGGAAGATCCCAAGTTAGTATCAACAACATAGATATCATGATTATCTGGTTTTTCTTGGCTGCTAACTACATAAGGCGATCTTTACTCAACCACAGGAATGGTAGCATAAGACATATCCATTTGCAAACTTCCCTTTACTTTAGAAGTCCAAGATATTAATAACAACACACCAAACTTTGGAGGAATGTCTGCTACAAAAAAATCCATTACCATGGTCTTAGATGGCATTTTTTTCAAATTTGCCACCATATCTTTAACCAATCCAAGGCACTTCACCTTCCTAGAATCAAAAGAATACAAATATTTATATGGTCTAGTAACTTCCAGTCCCAAATTTTCTACCACTCCCTTGGGCATTAAATTGTGAGATGCCCTAGAATCTAACATAGCATTGTGCACAATCACATCATGTACATTTAAACTTAGGTAAAAAGGAGGAACTTCATTGTCATCCACATTTTCAATTTTTGGCCCAAAGACAATGGTAGGAGCATCATCTGCCACCTCTAGGATATCTGGTTGAAATCCTCCCTGACTCCTGACCATACCTGTTATTTTATCTCAGTATTCTTTGTTTCTTAACAATTCATTGAAAGGAATGGAAATTTTCAACTTTGAGAGCTCTGTCTGCAAATTTAAAGTTGAAACAACTTTTTAAACATCACGAGTGCTGGTTGTTTAACTTCTTTTGTTTTTTTCTATTTTATTTTCTTATTCTTTATACTCCATGGGTTCTTTTTGTTTTTTATTTCTCTTTTCTCTATTCTGTTGACTACCAGAAGGTTGAATTTGATTTAACCTTCCTTTATTTACAGTAACATCTCTATTTCTCAATTTTATCTTTCTTTGGACATCATTTATAGCATGCAAATATCCTCTTTAGTATTGTTCTGATTCTTCCTCAAAATCATTATTGTCATCCTCCTGAGAAAACATACTATGCTCTTCCTTTGTGAGGTATATTTCATAATCCAAGTCACCAAAATGGTGAATATGATACTCAATAGATTCAGCCTCATCTTCATCTGCAACATAATTTTCAGGAATAGGTGGTTGTATTTGCTAGTCATCTGGATTTCTAGGATTCCTCATATCTCTCTATCTAATTTGTGGAGGTGGGGGAGGATTGGGCCTTTTGAAGTTTGTGTTTCTAATTTGAGGTTCATTTTGTTCTATGTTCAATGGTCTATTATCATATTCAACCTATCCATCAATTTCTCCATTGTTTTCAACATCATTTCAAATTTTACATCATTAGAAGAAACAACAGCAGAAGTAGAAGGCACATTTTCTTCTCTAGCTTTCCTTTTATCTGTTTCTACTTTCTGCTTTATTTTTCCACTTGCCATCATATTAGCTTCTACTTCTAAAGCATCTTGAAACATAGCAGGAAGACTTGCTAATTTTATCTCTCTCAATAATAATGCAAAGTCATCGCCAAAGGCATAAGCATAATGGAGTTTTGCAGCGCATACAAGGGGTTTAATATCAGTAGGAATAGAGTTATACACCCCCATAAATCGACTAGAAAACTCATGGATAGATTCAAAACCTCCTTTATTAAGATTATTATTTTGAGAAAGCACCTACAAAGGACTTTTCTTATCATCCCATCTTTCTAAGAACGAAGTTTGGAAAGCTTCAAATGTGGCAATGGACCTAGCAAGTAGATCTCTAAACCATTTATTTGCCTCTCCTGACAAACTTAGTACAAAAAAACTCATCTTAATATCATCTTCATCAACCAGCTCAAAGTCTGCATAATCATCAAATGTATCAACATGTTGTCTTGATGTGAAATTTCCATCTCCATCATAGAAGGGAATTTTTTGGGCATAATTTTGAGAAAGGTCATGCAATACAACAAGTAAGGCCAATGGAGCAAACCTAGCAGCCATTAGTCTAGGTGGATTTGGAACACAAGGAGGAGCTTGAAAGGCTGGAGGGGTTTGAATAGTTGGTTGGATATAAGGCTTAAATATTTGAACAACATGGTTTCTTTCTTCAGTTTTCACAGAGTTTTGAAGATTGTGCAAAAGAGAATCAAGCAAATATGATTCTAACCTACTGGGATTAATTTCAGTTTCCTTCAAATCAAATTCAGATTTTGGTTTCAATAAGGACCTTTCAAAATTTGTTTCCCGCCCAAAATCCCAAATGATATGAAATTCTTGAGAAGATGATGCACCAAATTGAGAGATATTTATTTGTTCTTTTCCCTTATTTCTAAGCAATCTTTCTGGATTTTCCACACTTAGTAATGTTTTAGTGTTAGGGTTACCTCGTGTATGTGACCTCCTGGGAGCCAGGATTCCTTTTGAAATCTTGCTCAAAATCAATGTGGAGTTGCTAGGGAAAATATACAACCTATTTCAAATGGAGAAGTCTCTGGTTTCCCATAGAAACCCTTTCTTCTTGGACTCTTTGTCATCTCTCCCAGGGTTGATTTGCACTTTCGTACCAGGAAACGACACCAATTTGTTAGCACTCAGAATGTACCCAAGGTCGTAGAAGGTAAATCCCAAGGTAACGGCAGAACCAATTTAAGAAAGGAAGTTGACTTCTTCCCTTCTAGAGAGGGATCTCTCACTGATTTTTAATAGGGCCAGATATAAAATGAAATAAAGTTTCAAATTGAATTGGTGGTTGAAACAAGGCAAGCATACATTGGGCTATGGAGTCACATATATCTTTGTGAAACACACAACTGTTTGCAGGTGAAATTATGCAAAGGCAAGGTAGCACTCAGTTACACTTAAAAATCAGTCTGTCTGGTGATAAAGAAGAAACAAGAACAGTCCATCAACACAGAGCACCTAAAAGATGAATTCTGCATCAACTTTGGAAAGAAAGATTGGTGAATACATGAAACAATAGACAGAGCATAAAAATATGAATTCTAGACTATTAAACACTCATTCCAGATATGAAGAACATAAAATGGAAAGTTTAATAGGAAATACACGCACATGGGAAAGGAAATAATAGAATATAACTACGAAATACATAGGAATCTTTGCAGCAACATAACAACATTATGCAATTTTATTAGCGATAGATCTCAAAATTCATAACACAAAATCTCGCGGGTTCCAACCCTTTCTTCCTCTATTGAGGGTATATTTATAGTATCACAGGCTCCCGAGATGAACCTTGAAACAAATCCAAATTCAATTACAACGTGGGAATCAAAATCCTAACAAACATTGATATGGAAGATTCACCATGATCATAAACAAACATGAAAGCATGTTGGGACGGCATGGTGGATCAAAAAAACAAACATGGCATCTGGGACTTGGGCTCCCTTGAATAAAATGACAGTTTAGAGCACCTCCAATGACCTGCAATAACTTCCTTCCTCCTTGCCTCTTCCACCTATGAAATCGTTCTGGGCCGTTGATTTCCTCAAGACTCATCCTGCACCGTTGATCTGGGATCGAAGTGGCAGAAAGCGGATCGCAGAAAATGGGCTTCTAGCTTTCTCGAGGCTTAATTTTATATCTTTCCGCTCTCACCTTATCCTTTCTTCCCTTTATCTTTTTGCAGCGTTTATTTCCTTCGGATCCATCCTCAGTCATTGATCTGAGGTCTGTGGAAGGTGGAAAGAGGGCTTCTACTTTTCCTTGACCAAAATCCTGTGTCTTCCTCTTTTTGATGTTTTCCTTTTCGCCTTTTCTTTCTGCACCATTGATATCTGTAGGATTCATTCTCAGTCGTTGATCTAAGATCAAGTTTGAAGGCTGCAGAAAACAGGAATTGGAATTCCAACTTTTCATAACAAAAATTTCACATTTTTGCTTTCTGATATTTTCCTTTCCTCCTTTTTCTTTCTGCACCGTTGATTTATGCGGGAGATTTTCGGGTCGTCGATATTATGGATCGTGGAAAGTATAATTTCTAACCTTTACGAACAAATTCTTATGTTTTTCTCTTTTCCTCTTTCTTCCTTTCTGCTCCCCTTCGGACCATTCATCTTCACGAAAACTCTTCGGGTCGTTGATCTAGCGAAAAACGAAAAGCGAGATTCCACTCTTTTTCTAGCCAAACTGTTGTATTTCCTCTTTTCGAGGTTTTCCTTTCCACCTTTTCTTTCCACAACGTTTATATGTGTGGGAGATTTGTGGATCATGGAAGGCGGAAGTTTTAACCTTTACGACCAAATTCTTATGTTTTTTTCTTTCCCCCCTTTAGTGGAAAGCAGAAATATGAGCTTCTATATTGACCAAATTTTGGCCCTTTCCTCTTTTGCCCTTTTTCTTGCGCCTTTTAACTTCCCTCTTTTTATGGGTCGTTGATATTTGGTAGATGGGCTTTGAGCCGTTGGATCTCGGACTACGGAAAACAGAAGTCGGGATTCCTTGTTTGATTTTACTCCATGCTTCTCTTGGTGTGATACCTAGTAAATATTTGGTGTAGGTGTAATAAGCTATGTAATTTTCACAATTTTTGGCATCAACCCAAAATTGAATATTTAACTACTTAGCTTAGAGCATACAATTAGCCATTTTTTTAAGGTGTGATTCTTCCTTTCATCTACACCATTAGTTGTGGTGTATATGGAAAATTGTGTTTATGTTGGATGCCCTGTGTAGTACAGGAAGTAGTGAGCTTGTTGTTAACATATTCTCCCCCATTATCATACCTAACTTAAAAATTTGAAGGCCAAATTATTTTTCAAAGAGGGCCTAGTATGCCAAGAACATGTTTAATACTTCACTCCTAATTTTTAGGAAATAAACACTAGTGCATATGGAGTAATTATTAATGGAAGATAAAATTATTTGAAGTCATAAAAGGAATCAGAAAGAAGAGGACCACACAAGTAACTTTGCGCAAGATGCAAAGGGGTCCAGGCATACCATGAGGCACATTTGTCAAAATTATCCCAGTGATGTTTTCCAAGTACACAATAAAAAAAAACCCAGTCCCTACAAGATACCATAGGAAGACATGTCACCATATTTTCATTACATAGTTGTTTCAATGAGTGATAATTTAAGTGACCACATCGCTAATGTCAAAGTTTTCTTAGGTCATCGCTATCAACAACAAAACTTTAGGGAAAAGGTGATGACCCAAAGTTGTTAAATTTGTACCACCTGGTAATATCATAAAAAAATATTGTGTCAAGAACATGCTTAAGATATTTGAAATCCTTGATTACATATTTGTGAGGTGTAAATGTTACAGTATTACCTTCACTAGAATAAGTGATTCGATAGATTGGAAACAAATTATAGGAAATTGTTCAAAAAACATAGTACATCATTAAACTGACCATCATCTACCTAATTTATTCCAGATCCTAAAATACCAAGATATCTATCATTACCAACAATTTTTTTTTTTGGTTTTACATTCATTCATAGTAGAAAACATGGCGTTATCCTTATCCATATGATAACATGCTCCATAATCAATGAGATACTCATTCGAAGAAGAAGAAGATGCATTAAAGGAAAAAACAAAAGAAAAAAGTGCATGTCCTTCAGACATATATTCTGGATAAGATTCAAGGTTGATGTTGTGCTTAATCATTGTTGCTTCCAAGGGTGCCATATTCTTGAAACATTTAGATACATCATGATTATCTTTTTCACAAAATTTGCAATGAAGCACTGTCTTCTTACCTTTTGATTTCGTTCTTTTGTCATTAGTGGAAGGATCAATTGGATAAGAGAATTTGGTACCCTTGTATTTCTTATTATTGCAAGGATTTTGCTTCTTGAGATGCCTGGAATTATCTTTCAATTGTTACATTTAGGATTTGATAGATGTATTTGTGTTGCTAATTATTCCAAGATGTGTGAGCTCAACTTGCTCTCAAATCAAGGAAACACAAAAATATTCAAGAGTGGGATTTTTACAGTAAATCCCCAAAGATTATTTCATGGAGTAAAAGGTATATACAAAAAAAAAATAGGAATTTCCAAGTTGGAAAGAATATGAAAAATGGATTTCTTATCTTTCCTTTTTATGTTGCATTCATCAAGTAAGAGTCTAAGGGTCTCGTACTTAGAAAAATAGTCTTGTATGCTAGAGAAATCACCTAGATTTAAGGTAATCAACTAATTTTCAAACTGGTAACCTCAAATTTCATTATGTTTACCAAACACCATTGTGTTTAACAAACATTGTTTCTAACTTTTCCCAAGTTATTTCTAGATCACCAATTACTTGAATGTGGAATCATAATTCATAAAATTGACATTCCAATTAATCCATGAGCCTCATCACATTTATTGGACAATTTTGTTTTCTTATCATCATCAATAGGTTCAGTTTCTTTCCCTAGGGTAATTTGGTAAAGTCCCCTACTTCATAGGACATCCGCCATTCAGGATTTCCATGAGAAGTAATTGGAATAAGTAAGCAAAATATAACATGGAGTGGTCATACTATAATATGAAGGATGTAAAAATAGAAACTCTTGGTCTAGATGCAAATAACTCAAAAAATAGGTAATTTAAAAAAAACGGGATTGAAAACAGACTTTGGATGCTAAAGTTATGCCCATTTGAAAAAAA
>LPNX010683660.1:290410-302167 GCA_001517045.1 Pseudotsuga menziesii | reverse complement strand
CCCCCCATCTTCCCTCCTCCACCCCCAACCCTCCCCCTCCTACTTCTACTTCAACTCTTCCTTCTCCCTCCTCCCTCCTTTTCTTCGTCCCCCTCCCCCTTACTCGTCCTCATCATCTTCTTCACATGCATGATATGATACGCAAAAGAAAACAACAAAAATAAAGACTCAATCTCAATAAATTGGTGCATATTCTAAACAACTTTAAACTCCACTAGGCCTTTAAACTAATAGACTACCACAATTTAAGAAGAGCCAAAATATAATACTTATCTTTTTTAAGTTATATTTACAAATTTGAGTAGTATTAATGCATTTTACTTTATAAGAACTAATAACCAAAAAAACAATTAAAAATAAACAAATTTTGTTGGCCATATAGCATGCGGTGGGTAGTACTGCTCCATCTGGCACCTGGCAAGTCCAAACGAAGGCACAAAGACATAAATTCAAAGACTTGGCAGAGAAAAATTGACGAATGTATGTTCACAGGTTCGCAGAGGCGGCATAAATCTTAGCACATGTTCACGGTTTGAGATTACAGGGTCCACATTGGCGGCATAAATCCCTATCGAAATCACAGGGTTCACAGAGGTGGCATAAAGCCCTATCGAAATCACAGGGTTCGCAGAGGGTTCGAGATCACAGAGTTCACAGAGGGGTTCGCACAGGGTTTGAAATCACATGGTTCACAGAGGGTTCGAGATGACAGAGTTCACAGAGGTTTTTATGCCTCTATCAAGATCACAGTGTTCGCAGAGGATTCGAGATCACAGAGTTTGTAGAGGCGGCATAAAGCCCTATCGAGATCATAGGGTTTAAGATAACAAGGTTAGCAGATGAATTAAAAGAAGAAATCAGCGATACATACCGTTATTGAGAGAAACCACGGATGGATCTCCACTGTGAAGAAGGTAGCTCAACCTCATCCATAGTATAGGTATAAAGAAGTATCTCAACCTCATCCAGAGTAGAGGTCCTTTTAGAGCAGAGCCGAGTAAATTTTGGAAACCTCATCCAGAGCAGAGGTCCTTTTAGAGCAGAGCCGAGTAAATTTTGGAAACCTCATCCAGAGCAGAGGTCCTTTTAGAGCAGAGCCGAGTAAATTTTGGAAACTGTTTCGCCTCCAGTGAAGTGCACGCCACCCTCCTTCCCTCAACTCATGACTCATACACAGACATTCTCAGACACACATACATACAGGAAAAGCTTTTAATAGAGGATAAGACGGCCAGTAAATAGAGGATTAAGAGATTGAGATATATATAGGTGATTCCCTCAAGCAGAGGAACTTCCCCACCTCCGCTCTCTTTAACAACAAGTTTCAAAAGAGAGAAATAGGCGGTGGGATAGGTTGCATATGACTTCCCCACTTCCGCTCCCTTTAACAATAGGCTTCAATGGAGAGGAATAGGTAGAGAGGAGTAGGCGCTCTCTTTTGCATTAACCCTTTGTAGATGGGGCAAATTGCTTTTCCATTTCTCAAATCACTGCTTTTCTCTTTGCTTTTCCGTCTTTGCTTCTCTCTTTGCTTACTCACTGCTTTTCTCTTTGCTTTTCCCTCTCTAAACTCACTGCTTTTCTCTTTACTTTTCAGTCTTTTCTCACTACTTTTTCGTCTTTTCTCACTGCTTTTTTCTTTGCTTTTCTGTCACTGCACTCGCTACTTAGATCAAACCTGAATTGCCTCTGCTGCAGATTAGAGAACAAGAAGGATTGAAGCCTCTGCTATCAATTCGTAGACGTGGTCACTTGAACTTCTGGACTTCTTTGTGACATGAAACGACTAGGTTTGCTCTTCTGCCATGATGAAATTTATTGTGCTGCACCGCTTCTTTTCAAGTCTCCTAATGGAAATTGTTTTAATATATTGAGCTTTTCATTTAACACTGTAGTGAATTAATAAGATACTATCAACCCCAGTTGGAAGAATATTGCATGGCAGCTTATTGTTGGTTGCTGGTTTAAACTACAAAACAATTACATCTTAATTCTGAAAATTTTAGGCAAGGAAGTGGAACGAATATGCTTCCCTAATAGTTTCTTATATATTATTTTTAAGTGGCTTGAAAGCAATTGATTTACAGGAATTTGTGGTGGCTGCATGGCATAGCTGCCCCGAATGACATAATGTGAAGCATGGTATAGCTGCCCCGCCTCACATTTCTATGATTTTTGGCGGATGAAGGACAAAAAGTATGCCAGCTAGTCCTTGGATGCTGACCTTGATGAATTCTGGAGCCGAAAAGAAGATGACTCTGATCAAATTAAATCTGGTAGGATTCATTTTTTTCTCTTTCATTTATGAGTTCATTTTCAAATTATGTGCTCACACATATACGTTGCATTTTCTCTATTCTGAGCATTATAACTCGAGGAGAACTCACCTGATTTGGAAAAGAGTGATCATTAGATGCCGAAAGGAGTAGTGTGCCCCAAGGAACAATACAAAGTGGAAGTAGTTTAGGGCCAAGCAAAATGATGAGGAAAACAGATCTGAATTCTGGGGACAAGGCAAAATAATACGAATGCAATTTAGGTTAGTCATGCCTGTGTGTGAAGTTATGGATGAGGAGGCTCTATTATTCTTGCTGTGTAATTGCTTGCTTTTGTTTTTTTTTTCTGAACTATTTGTTTTTATGCAGGGAAGAAAACACTTTCATTTTGCCTTAATATGCTTATAAATTTAGCAGGGTAGAGGTTTTGAGAACTATATTTATTTCCAAAGGTTTTCATGAATGTATTGTTGGTCTTAGAAAGAAGTCTGCATAGAATATATTTCTGGTTGCAACTCTCCAGCGATTGGAGTCTGGTCTTTGTCATCAGAAGAAATTCAGGATCTATGTGCAGTATTAATTTTTGTAGGAGATATGAAGAGTTCATGTACAGTGTGGGCTGGCTGGCTGTATATCTGAAGCCCGAGAAATCTAACGTTTAAGTTTCAAAGAGATTGTGACATATCGTGTGTATCTTCCTCTGCTTTGATTTGAGTCAGTCTAAGCAAAGAGATTGTCTCCATTCTGCCAACTCATTTTATTCCTCCTTAATGCGTACATGGCCCAAAAGAGGGTAATACATCCGAATAACCATAAGAAAATATCCTATCATGAGCAGCATAAAAAACAGGCCCGGTCAAGCGGTAATAGTCAAGTAAGACCTCAGGGGGGGCATAGACTTAGTAAGGCTGGAACCTACAGCGAGCTACCTCTTCGAAACCTGGTATTCGTTCCTAGCTAACGCAACTGTAAATATGTACATAACTTTCCTTCCTTTGCAGTTCCCTTGCTAAAAACCAATTTTATCCCTAGAGGATTGGTCCCTTTATATATACTGTTTTATTCAGGAAGTGGAACGAAAGCAATTTATTTACACGAATTTGTGGTGGCTGCATGGTATAGCTACCCCAGCTTACATAACTCTGAAGCATGGTATAGCTGCCCCGGCTTACATTTCTGTGACTTTTGGCGGATGAAGGACAAAAAGTCTGCGAGCTAGTCCTTGGATGCTGACCTTGATGAATACTGGAGCCAAAAAGAAGATGAATCTGATCAAATTAAATCTGGTATAGTCCTCTTTCATTTGTGAGTTCATTTTCAAATTTGATCTGATCAAATTAAATCTGTTCTGAGCCTTATAACTCAAGGAGAACTCACCTGATTTGGAAAAGAGTGATCATTAGATGCCGAAAGGAGTAATGTGCCTAAAAGAACAATATAAAGTGGAAGCAGTTTAAGGCCAAGCAAAACGATGAGGAATACAGATATGAAAGCAGTTTAAGGCCAAGCAAAATAATATGAATGCAATTTAGGTTAGTCATGACTGTGTGTGAAGCTTTGGATGAGGAGGCTATATTATTCTTTCTGTGTAATTGCTTGCTTTTGTGAATTTTTTTATTCTGAACTATTTGTTTTCATGCAGAGAAGAAAACAGTTTCATTTTGCACTAATATGCTTTTAAATTTAGCAAATTTAGCAGGGTAGAGGTATTGAGAACGAGATTTATTTCCAGAGTATTTCATGAATGTATTGTTGGTCTTAGAAAGAAGTCTACATAGAATATTTTTCTGGTTGCAACTCTCCAGCGATTGGAGTCTGGTCTTTTTCATCAGAAGGAATTCAGGATCTATGTGCAGTATTAATTTGTGTAGGAGACATGAACAGTTCATGTACAGTGTGGGCTGGCTGGCTGTATATCTGAAGTACGAGGAATCTAGGGTTTAAGTTTCAAGAGATTGTGACATGGTGTGTATCTTACTATTCCATCCCTCAAAATTATGCATTTTGTTGCCAATAAAGTTTACTGCTTACGCTGACTCCAATCAAAGCAGAGTAAGATGCACACCATATGTCATAATCTCTTTGCTTATACTGACTCTAATCATAAGATACACACCATATGTCACAGTCTCTTGAAACTTAAACCCTAGATTCCTCCGACTTAGAGTCAGTATAAGAAAAGAGATTGAGACATATGCTGTGTATCTTACTCTGCTTTGATTGGAGTAGCAGTAAACTTTATTAAACTTTATTGGCAACAAAATGCATAATTTTGAGGGATGGAATAGTGACTCAAAATAAGGTGAGGTGTGTTTTGTTTTTATTTTAAGATGCAAAAGTCTCTTGAATATGCAAATAATGTTACTTATGTAATATTTTACTTTCTTAATTGGAGGGATATCAACTTTATCGTGTAGATAACTTATTTTATTGTGTAGATAACTTATAATTATGTAAGTTCTTTTGTCTTCTAGAGGAGTATAACTTGAGTTATCACATAGTTATTTTATTTACAAATTCTATTTTGTTTGCATTTAATTCTATGATGACATAGATTTATATGTTTTCATTTTTCACAGTTTAATTTTTTTGTATTTTCGAGTCATAGTAGTTTACTCGAAACATGATTTGATTACTAAATGGGTAGCACATAAAAATGAGTCATTGTAGAAACTTGATAGTTATGATGGAAACAAATATATAGGTATCTTTTTGGTGGCAGAAATTTAAATCACTATATGCAAGTGCATGGCTATATTTGGGAGGGTTCTTAAAATTTTATCTAAGGGAACATTATGTAGCTGAAAAATGAAGGACATGTTAAAGCCTGACCTTCTATAGAGCAGGGACATACGTTTCCAAAACATTTGATGTGGAAATGTAGGGGACTGCTTTGAATAACTCCTTTTCAAAGGACTTGTTAAAGCCTGACTTTCTACAGAGTAGGGACATACGTTTCCAAAACATTTGATGTGGATTTGATGTGGAAATGTAGGGGATTTAATAGGATGAATGGATTGAGAAAATAATTTTTTGGGTCATTCATTATTCCTTGTGGAGATTTTGAGCTATGGATTTTCTGAAATATTGTTCAGTTTCAAATATAACATGTTTTGCAAATTTTGTATTTAAGGTGATTGGTCTTTGTCCTAAAGCACTGCAGTGCTTTAGACAAAAAAAATGAAATCCAAAATTCTATAGCCAAAATTCTATAGGTTGTAATAGAGAATTATATTTTCAATGTTTAATTGTTTTTAAATCTTTGCAAACAATTCAATTGTTATTCTTTTTACCATATCAAGAGGGCATTGGCAAAGATAATTGTTGCCTTAAAAAACATGTAAAATGATAACTTTTAATGATAAAACCTTACTTTTATCACTGCTTTTTCTTCCATTCCAAATATAGCATAAAGCATGAATCAAAACTTGCTTAGGAACAATGTAAACATTATTTAAAGATTTCAAAATTAGTCTCACAACAAAACTTTTTTCCATTCCAAATATAGCATAAAACATGAATAAAAAATATAGCATAAAACATGAATCAAAACTTGCTTAGGAACAATGTAAACATTATTTAAAGATTTCAAAATTAGTCTCACAACAAAATTGGTTTTCAATTTTTTTAGACCAGGATAAATGTCTCTATGGGATACTTCTAAGGGATACTTTTGGTTATAATTGAATGTTATGGGTTCTTCCTCACCTTGAAATTACACCTTCCCTACAAATGAAGGTTTTTGAGCATACAATAATAGATGAGAGAAGGTTTTTGAGCATACAGTAATAGATTATGTCCATATGTGAGCATATATTTTTTGTGTTAAAGTGGAGGGTAGTGGCATGGGAAATGGTAGTAGCATCACATGTTAGTTGCATTGTTTTGCAGGGTGACACACTTAAAAAAACACAACATTCAGTAATGAGTATTCAATTTTATGCCTTATTAGAAGTCATGTGATTGTAGTGATTAGTCCAGTTTCCATCTACAATCATGTCATGTCCTTTTCGTTTACAACCATGTCATGTCCTTTGTGTAGTAGAAATTATGAAGATTATACAAATACCATGAAATAGATTTCTAATAGAATTTTAAGGTTTCGTGCATAAGTAATAGATGATGTAGATGATGTCTGTCTTTGAATATATAGTGGATAGCAGTGACATCACATGGTATTTGGTCCATTGGCAGAGTGACCCATTCCCTAAATGATACAGACATATAAGGATTGAACACTCTTTCTAATGTTGTGTCAAAAGGCATGTCATTGCAATGCCCAACTTGGTTTGTGTCTGCAATCACGTGCTTTATTTAGTAAGAAGTATGAATATTGTGACTACCATGAAATTACAACTTGCCTACAAATTTTGGAGGCTTATGTACGTATAGTAACAAACCAGGATCAAGAATTTGGCATTTGATATGAAGCATCTAATTTTTTTTGTGTTGAAGTGGAAGTGGTAGTGGCAGTGGCATCACGTGTTATTTGGTTTGTTTTCAGAAAGACCCACTCCCTTAACAACAAATCACTAGTAAGTTTGTTTGCAGTAAGAGCCACTTATTCGTGTCTCTTCATGTGCCTCATCTCCCTTTCAACAAATAGTCAACTTTCTTTGTTCAAATTGAATGCTTCTACATGGATGTTGACACAAAATATTTTGTACATCCATTTTTTTGGAGTGGAACCGAAGAGTGCCTATAGATCGATGAGTTGTACTCACTACCAAATTACTTTCATTTCTTTGCAATATTTGTTGCATTTGGTGTGTAGGTGGAAAAATGGATGGATAGAGGAATTTTTGTAGATACATCTATTTGGCCATTGGCATACAATTAGTTTGGGGTTTGATGGATCAGGGTTTTATTTAGAAATGCATTTGCAATTGACTCAGTTTTAAAATGAGTAGTTCTATTGTTGAAATTATCAATTTGTTTTTATATGTTTGCATCTATGATCTTGCTTATTGTATATTTTATATTTATAATAAATTGATTATTAGATTCAATATCTTTAACAAAGTGGTTAGATTTGGAGGTTCGTGAAAGGCGTAAAGACTTTCTAGGAAAATGCTTTCTAATTTTTCAAGGTATCTCTTGGTAGATCAATATTTTTGCTTGCACCCCCAAAACATAAAGATACTCCACATGTGAAACATGGAAAAGACATCCAATGTATTCAAAGAATGTTGTTCATGAAGGAGTGATATGATTAATTGGTTGTCTTCTAGTATTGCATGCTACATGATGAACATCTACTATTGTGACGTGCTTCTAGGCCTAACATTTTTATCTTGACAAATGTTATAGGCCATTGCTTGGATTTTTTGTTGACAAATGTTATAGGCCATTGTTTGGCTTTTCTCTTGTTTATATATTTATTGTTTGAAGCCATGCTATATATTATATATTTAGACCCTCAAAACTTATTTGGATTCAAGAAGCCATGCTAGATTTAAAATGGAAATACATAATAAACCAATTATATAGGTATGCAAATATAATAATAATTATTTGGTCTCCCCCATCAATTGAGATATTTGAACTTGGATAAATTGATTTGAAATCCTATTTTAGCTACAATTCTAGCAGTTTAGCTATAGTTCTATTTTTATAGAATCAAATAGAATTACTATGCTTTAATTTCCACCATCTATTAGATATTAGAAGATCATTGATAAGTTGACTTAAAGCCCAGGGTTGTCTTCAACTCACTATGGCTAATAATTAATATTAAAACCATTGTCTTATTTTCTACGTGGTAAAGCTCCATTGTAGAAAATATGTTATGCAAACTTTCATTATTAGAACCCATTATCAATACCTTGACATTAATGTATGTCTCTAGGTTGAATCATAATATACACCATATTTCATATTTTGTACTTGTTGAATAGCAAAAACCAGGACAATAGTTTAGAATGATCTACATGAGTAATCATTTAGATATTCTTTCATTTCAGTATTTGAACACATGTTGTGCATCCAATAAATTCAAATGATTTATAGAAATAATAACATAGATATTGAATTTAATTATAGTATTTGATAACATGTTAACTTGCATCTTCAATACATTGGAATGGTCTATAAGAATAATTAAGTAGATATTGAATTTCGGTTCAGCGTTTGAACTAAATCAACAATTGTTAACTTATATTCTCACCTTCAATAATTCATTTATAGAAACATATGTAATATGAAATCCCTCTAATCGTATTATCTAGTGATATAGAAAACTTGTAAACTAGTGAAGTTTAATTCTTGCATTTTTCAAGACGCATAATATAACATTACAATATAGTTGTATTGTACAAGAAAATTTTAACATGATAATATCCCTAGAACTTCGTTTATAAGCTTCTATTATCTCCATATTCTAATTTAATAGTAAATGAAATATAAAGTTAAATTTTGTTTTAAATCTACATGTTTATATAGTATAGGTCTCAAAAGGAAATGTGATTCTTCCTAGGCAAATATTTCTTACAAGTTATCACTACTACATGAAAGAGTGGTAAGGGAGGTGTGTAATTAGTCACTTATGTAATTCATTATGATTTTCATGTAAAAACACTAACTATAATAAAATTAGCTCTCATGAATTTGATTTTGAGAGTAAAAATATTTCCTCTTTATATAAACCCCAATAACTCAATTAATAAAAGGAAGAGATAACCGTTTGTGCTAAAATAAATTAAATGAAACAAACGATAGAAAATTAAACACAATAAATTTAACAACCAACAGTGTGTTGTATGAGCAATTATGTGGATAGCTAGGAAATCCTATTAGGGTTTGTGTTGTTTGGTTTTGCAAACATCTTTAGCTCATCATGAATGACATTAATTGAAGTCTTGATGGGTTAGTTGTCTTGTGGTTTCCTTGAGTGAAACTTAATGTGTCTCACAAGGACTTTGAGTTCTTAATGCTTAGTCCATTGATAGTGAACATAATTGTTTTTCCAAAGGCCCCTTAAAAGTTTGTATTGAAGGTGTTTCACAGGGTAATTATCTAACCTAGTCTTGAAATCATTGTGGATATCTCCACTGATGAGCATATTGGGGTTTGTGATAAGATTAAAAAACTTACACTTGGTAATTTTCTCAATTGGAATCCTCTTAATATGTGGGCTAGGGAAGTTTGGTAGCTAACACGAGTGGCATTGTTTGAACATACAAAGTCTAAAAATGGTTTTTGTCCTATTTTCAAGAAGTCATATTTCTTTAGTTTTAGTAGATATAGAATCTTTTAGATCATCATTAAAATCTAAAATGTAATCTATTCCAAAATGTCTATAAAATAAACATGACTACGATGTATCTAGAATATTATATACCATAGAGTCACATTGTGTAGGTTATTGTGGCTCATGGCCCGTAGGTATATTGAAACACCTTAGTTGTGTTCTTCTCATGGGTTGATAATTTCTCAGCTAAATAATTTGTCCATCAAAAGTAGTTATCCATCACAATGCTAAGTCTATTGCTTGTGAGAACAATGGTTATGCCAAAGGCCTCCTGGAAATTTGTGTTGAAGGTTTTTAACAAGATAATGATCTATCCTAGTAACAAAATCCGTGTGGATATTTCTATTAGAGTATATTGGAGTATATGATAAGATAAAAACGAACACACTTGGGTATTTTATTGATTAAATTCAATTTCTATTAGAGTATATTGGAGTATATGATAAGATAAAAAGGCACACACTTGGGTATTTTCTTGATTAAATTCAATTGATATGTGGGTTGAGGAAGTTTGGGAACTACATGGGTGGCATTGTTTGAACATGTGAAGCCTAAGAAATAGTTTGTTCCTATTTTATTTTTCAAGAAGAGTCACATTGTGTATTTATTGTCCCTTGGACCCTAGGTCTATTGGCACACCTTACTTGTGTTGTCCCCAAGTGTTACAAATTATGCTAAGTTAAATACATTGCCTAGTTATGTTGCCTTGTGAGGGTCAAAGTTTGTGGTCTACCATGCAATTTTGGTATTTTTAGTTCACATCACTAGCTTGATTGGGAGGTTTATTCATCATGAAACAACCCATTTGTAACCCCATGCCCTAAAATAGAGTAAAGTGAATTTGTCAAAAGACCTTAAGAAATTTGATTTCATTCAAGTAGAAGACAAAGTGATTGGACAACCTATGAAATATATAGAGGGATTTATAAATCACATTTCTACATTGATTGGTTTGTTTTTTTATCATGAGGCACCCCATTTTTTAACCTTATTCCCCAGACAAGAGCATTCTAGAAGTGAATTTATTAGAAGATCTTAAGAAATGCGTCTTCATTCAAATTGAAGACAAAGTGGATTGAACAACCTATGAAGTATATCAAACTCTAAAACACTAGATTGACATGTTAATGTCGTGACCATAAATTTATGACTTCCCCGTTATTTTTCAAGTCGATAATTAGATACTCCAATTGTCCTAACTAGTTTTTATTCTCAAAATGAACCTTAAATGCCTTTTAGATAAACAATGAGGAAGGATGGGAGCAAGTGGTTCAAAACAATTTTAAGAGAAATAAGGCAATGGCAAATTAGAATGCCTAGCTAACAAAGGTGTTGTTGCATCAATGTTAGCATCTAACAATATTAATACCTCAACCACATGGAAGGAAATTATTTTCCCTTTCCAAGCTTCCTCACCTTACCCCACATCTCCTCGGGAGCATGGGACAAGGATGTGTGGTTAAAGGGTGTGCTTTCTTCCCACCTTGTTGAATACCTGGGAAACCTCATATGTTGGGGTATGTATGAAAGCACCCAATTTCCAAAACTTAGAGGAATGTATAAAGGTCTATGTCCTTAAAAGCATGGTGTTGCTAAAACCCTAAGGGGCACTAACGAGGCTTGGTAATGGTCACGTTAAATACAATATGGAATACAATGCTACTCACTGACATTTCAATTAGCCTTGTGGAATGATTAGAGAGCTTATGAACCCTTGTAGAATATATCTCACCTAGAAGATTAGAAATTTGATACATGATATATATATATATTTTGTGTTTATAAGAAGTTAATATTTGTTCTTTTAATTAGAACAACCTTGATTATTATATGGTGAGATGTTGTTTTTATGTCTAGTCATATGGATGACAATAGGGGTGTTTCTATACTAGTTTCACCTAGTCTTTATTTTGTTGTGTTGAGGCACAAATCCATCATAGAGTCTTATTTAAATTATGTTGAACATTGATGGATCTTGGGACTTACTAACATCTATTCACCTAACATTATAAAGGAGGGGTCCTCTTTATGGAATTGGTTGGTCAATACGCTATCGGAGTTCCATTTCCTACTTTCTAGGGACTTTAATCTGGTTGAAACATGAAATGAGGGTGTGTAAGATACAAAACTACCTCAAGGAAAGGTTACCTAGAATGGACTCATATGATGCATTAATTTATTATTCACAGTAGTGCTAAGCCCATTGATTTTGAGCACAATGGTTATGCCAAA
>LPNX010683660.1:277532-290011 GCA_001517045.1 Pseudotsuga menziesii | reverse complement strand
GAGGATAATAAGGTACCCATGGATGTATGTAGGGGAGATAAATAATGTAATTTGGCCATAAATATGGAATAAAATATACTTGGTATTTGGTGGGTAATAAATAGGCTGGCTAAGTAATTAGAGGTAAGAAACATAATAAGAGGGGTAGATGGTATAAAACCCTAGGAATACTCATGAGAAAGTATATATACACAAGTATCTTTGTATTGGATATGTTGAGTATTTATTGTAACAAGCATGACTTGTTGAATTATTTTTTTCGATACGGGAATTGATGGTGCTACCCTACCTTAATGGTTTTCTCTATATTCTTGTGTGGAATCATTTCTTAATATGCAATTACGGATTTTGTTATTTATTTACTAATGTTCACTGCATCCTTATTGTGTCTCATTTCTCTTAGTTCTATTGAAACACTTTAGTTGTGTTGTCATCGGGTTTTAGATTTCTAAGCCAAACTATTTGCTTAACTATGCTTCCCTATGTAATTTTATGATTTTTAGATCACCAAATTACATATGTAGATAATGAGCCTTCCCATATTTTTAACCGTGTTCCTAGAGGATAGTCTATCTAAAAGTGAACTTGTCAAATGACTTTTATAAATTTATTTTCATTTAGGTTAGAGACAAATTATTACAAAACCTATGATGTGTATATCAAACTCTTGAATACTAGGTTTATGTGTTAAATTACTCACCATAAAATTTGGGACTCCCCCCTTATGTTTCAAACCGATAGTCCCATTGTTATAGCTAATTTTATTCTACAAACTCAATCTCAAAATGCCTCTAAGGTCAATAATGAGGATGGATGGGTGTAACTAAATCAAAATAATATAGCAATAAAGTAATGACAAGTTAGGACAAGTTAGAAGGCCTATCAAACCAAGATAGTTATTGCATTAACCCCAATTCCTAGAAAGACCACAAATTCAACCCCTAATAAATATATTGTTCCCTCTTTCTACGCTTCCTTTTCTCGAGGGGGAAGAGGGGGTTAGGGAGGAGGCAATAAGGGTGTGATATTCATCCCCTTAGTTAAATGTTCAAGTGGCCTTATATGATGAGGAATATTTAAATCCATCCCAAAATTTCACCTTTTCATGAAAACTTATGGCATAGTGGAGTGGCCTTTCATCTTAGTGATGCTCAAGGTACTGGATTTGTCAATTTCTTCCTAAAGGAAATTGAAAATTCTATTGTTGATGATTTGGTATATTTTTTCCATCAACATATTATGTAAATTTGATGAAATTAAACCTTATAGATCAAATCCCCAAGGATTCCCCTTTGCTCCAAATCCTTGTAATGATAGTTGAATCCTTGTGCTATATCCTAGTAAATAATATAATGGATTAAGGGCGTTGTCAAAGGATTCCCTCTTCCTTAACTAGTCTTGGCATATATGTTTAATGAGAACTATGTGGATGGCTCCTTTCTTACAATCCTCGAACCAAATCTCAACGAAAAATAATATTTATTATTGAAAACCTTTGTTCATGTCCCAAATTACTAGTTTAAATCGACAAAAAATCAATGCTACAAATGAATCTAAAATGTTTTTCCTATATATTTGGTAAACCAAGGATGGTTTGGATACAAATTGGCCAAATATTTAAGTTCCATAGATCCCTTTTTCTCCTCAAGACTCCCTAAAGGAACTTTGGGATGTTTCCATTTAATAAATGCAATCAAAGATTGAAAATGGACCACAAAGCCCATGCCTTCAGCTAGAAAATTCCAAATTTTTTGTAAGTTCCTGGCTTCTATACAAGTGTACTACTCTTCTTATTAGGTTCCTTTGGCTATTGCATGCTAGGTACTGGAGAAAGTCTTTTGTAATTTTGTATTGACCAACATTGATATATGGTCAAGAAACAAGATGATAAAGAATTTTTTTATTCTCTCTAAAATTAGAGTATCCACCCTTTAATCTACCAAAAATGCCTTAATTTATCAAGGTAATAATTACAAAATGGCCTAACTTGAAGCATTTTGTGGTTCTCTAAAATAGACATAAAGATGAGATCTTGCACCTTGGATTAATCAACACTACATGTAAATATAATAAACCCTTAGCGTCTCAACAATAACGAGGTGCCAACCATTCGAAGAAGAAACATCCTCACAACAACAAACAAAACAAGGGTCCCCATTCCTCTCAACCAATTCCTACTCCAAATGGTGATAAAGGAGTCAAGTCAAAATGCAAGAACACTGAAAAAGCATTGTAATTTTATGGGTGAGATAGCCATAGGGAGTCTAAATGTTCCAAGAATACGAAAACCTTAGAAACAACAAGGAAGAATAACAATATCTATTTAGATATTTCTTCTTCTAACTTTTTTTTGAAATAAATTCTTCTCGTGGACATTCTTTTTCTCCCTCTGGTTATTCTTTTAATGTAACATCTATTTCTTCTTCAAATGATTGGATAATTGATTCTAGAGAATTTTATTATATGGCTAAGGATAAAACCATATTTTCTACTCTCAATGAATGTAACACCAAACAAATATTTGTTGGTTATGATAAATCCACAAATGTTGTTGGATAGAGAACAATTTAGCTAGATGACAGATATTTAATGACGTATTATTTGTTCCAAGTTTTTCTTGCAACCTTCTATGAGTGTATCAAATCACTCACTTTAGTGAAGCAAATATTGTAGAATTTTCACCCCACCAAGTTGTAATTATGGACTTAAAGGATCCTTAGCATTTTGTATCAACAAAAAAATGCAAGGACATTTCCAGGTTGTATAAGTTTGACAAATTTGGGTCATATTCTCTTCCTTTAGTTTTTATTGCTCATAGAAATTATATGCTGAAACTTTGGCATGAGTGGTTTGATCACCTAAACTACAACTCACAACAAAAACTATGTAAGCATAATATGGTTAAAAGTGTTCCTCTTGTTTCTTATAGCGACAATGTTTGATTAGTTTTTGTTATAAAAAAACATCATCAAGACATACAATTGCTATCATTATGGACATTTCGCAAAACATTGTTGGATGCAGGGACCAGTTAAAATTTGGAGAAGAAAGCAAGATCAATCGAATGAAGTGAATAACCACCAACCTACTAAAGTATGGAAAATAAAGTCAGTAGATCAAGACAAAAATGATGGAAATCTTGGGAAAAACCCATTGCCATTTTGAAGACTATCGACCAATAATATGAAGTGTACAAAGAATGTGTAAAAGTATATATGTACACCTGATTATTAGATTTGAGTATCGTATAGTAGTTGGTTCCAACAGTATTTGTGTGGTAGAATACAAGTCCGTCAAAGTAGCATCGGTGGTGAGAGAAGCAACATTTC
The DNA here is from genome assembly GCA_001517045.1 of Pseudotsuga menziesii. NCBI lineage: Eukaryota > Viridiplantae > Streptophyta > Pinopsida > Pinales > Pinaceae > Pseudotsuga > Pseudotsuga menziesii. The sequence continues at coordinate 286,682 of LPNX010683660.1, read as the reverse complement.
CAAAAGAAGATCTAAATGCCGTTAATGCAAACATGAAGAAAAGTTGGAAAGGAAGAGAAGTTGATGACAAGGGGAGCATGCCCTGAGGGGGAGTAGTCTGATCAAAGGATGTTCCCTTTCCCATTGATGCCAAAGGGGGAGATAAGTTTTGAATAAGGGGAACATGTTCTGAAGAAGAGTTATAGTGTTGTCATTAATGACAAAGGGCGAGATTGTTGATTAAGTTTTCATCGATGCCAAAATTGCAAGGTCATTGATTCCAACAAGTGCGTCTTGGTGCCCCTTGAGGAGCCCCTGAGGGTTGAGTAGTTGTTAATGTCAAAGGAGACCTTTTTTACTTTGTCCAAGCCCAAGTCTAAAGCCCTTGGAGCCCTTGGGACAATGAAAAAAATCCTGAACACCCTATAGAGTATTTAAGTACCCTTAAGTTGGTTCTATGGTTCCACAATTGTTTCATTGGTTCCCCAGTACCACAACCATGCCCTATTTCCCTATAATGTGTCCTTGGTGGGTTGAAGAAGTTGCAAGAGTCCAAATGACCCTTTCAGTGGTCATTTACGTTTGTTAGAGGTCATAATACCCTAAGAGAAGCCCAGGCACCCCCACACCTTGATGGTCTTGTTTATGAAGCTGTGGTAACTTAACTAAAGTCCCTAAAATCCTTACCTCTGGTCCCCAAGCCATATAAACACTAACAACACCCTTAATTCTCTCTAGACCTTCACATTATCCTTGAATCCCTCATGGTGACCCTAACATAAAACCCTAGACAAAAGAAAAGCCCTTATTTGATAATTAAAGGACAACCCTACATAAAACAAAGAGTACCACACATAAAAGAATTGAAATATTAATTAATGTTTAAATGATTGAATGTTTTAACAATTAAATATAATAATTTAGACCCCTCTATCCTCCAACGTTGAATCCACTAAGTATTAAAAAGAATTAAACACTTACCACACTAGACCTCCTTTTTAAAAGACAACCCCATTAACTAATGAACTAATACCATGTCTTTTATATTTTTTTAATAGAATGAAAGGTATCTTCCTACACCTACAAATCGACCCCATTAAAATCTTAATTACTAAAACAGGTTTTTAATATTTCAAATAAAATTATTTTCCCCTCTTAGAAGTCGGCCCCAAAACAATTTAAATTTTTTAAATAAATTTTAACTTCTCAAACAGGTCGGCCCTATCCTCCCTATCACGCCCAAATAGCATATTACACCAACCTTGTCATTTCAATACACAACGAATGAGAAAATAGATCAAGGTATAATTCACAGTTCTGAGGAAAAATTCATAGGCAGCAGAGATCCAATTTTTCCATGGTCATTTTTCTTGGGTAAAAGTATCCAAGTTTTATCTTGGGGTATTCAACAACTGTTTGGTGTTTATTTCAAACCTAAAAGAGTGGCAACAGACCGAGTTTCTTCCACAGAGACATATATGTTATGAGTTTAACAAAACAGTCCAACAAGCTTGGTTTTGATTGATGTTGTTGGCCTCTTACAGTTCGATTTCTGGAAGGGTGAACAAGTCTGTCCTTTAGCTGCCTTTGTACTTTATCTTAGAGTCCCGAGTTTTTCCATCTATTTCAGACCTCTCTCTTTTTTACACTCATACAACCCAAATTTGAGGTTGAAGTCTTCAGTTTACAGCTACTATTTGCTTGCAAAGTCTGAGATTTGTGATGTGTCCGAGCCAAGGTATGTGTGTGTACAACAGGCACGACGAATGTATAAGGTATGTATAGTAATGATTGAGTATATGATGTACAACATATAAAATGTGTGTACAATAGTATACTAGTTGTATGCATCATTGTGTATGCAAAATGATATGTGAATAGTAGTGGACAAGTGTGTACAAAGTAGACAAGTTGTGTGTAAGTGTGTATATAGTGGACAAGGTGTGTAGACAAGTAGACAAGGTGTGTGTATAGCCGACAAGACAAGTGTATGTACATTGAAGTGTACATGTGTAGAAATATTGTACAGTATAAAGTGAGATACAGTAGTGTGTGAACTGTAAGTGTTAAGAAGAATATTTGGTTATATACAATAGTAGGTTCATATCTAAAAGTGATGTGGAATTAAATAAGTGTACACGTGTCTGAATATACAGTAATATACAAGTGTAATGTGGTATATTGATGCATGATATATATGATGATGCACTCCTTGACACATACTATGATATGATGCTATGATGCTCTCCTACATTTTATGATGTACATTGATACCATGGTGTGATGACGCTTTTCTATGCACTATGATGTGTACTGAAACATACACCCTACATAGTTGATGATGATTGTACGTACTCGATGATGATTGTGCATACTTGATGATGATCGTACATACTCGATGATGATTGTTCATTCTTGATGATGATAGTACATACTGGATGGTGATGGTTCATACTTGATGGCATTGATGCACACCTATGATGATGCAAGCAGAAAAGTATTGTTTGGTTAGTGATTGTTTATGATGATGTGCACAAGGATGTACGTAATCAGTGTGTGACAGTGACATATACAGGGATGATTTGGCAGTGATCAGAGTGTAGATGTTATCTGTAGAGAGTACATGGTTTGATATGTGACAGGTCCACAGGTTTGGCAATCTTTTTCTTCAGGGTGGCAAGACGGGGAAAGGAAAGGAGGTCGTAGCCTCCTTCTGGTTGAAGCCGGAAAACTAGGGAGTGGTAGCTTCCTTCAGGTTGAAGCCTGTAAATCAGATGGTCGTAGCCTCCTTCCAGTTGAAGCTGAAAAATTGAAGTCTTTATAATAAGGGGGTTGTTGCCTCCTTCCAGTTATTTCTGGAAAATTATTTAAAAAGGCTTCTGTGGTTTCCCTCCCAAGACTTGGGTTTCCATGGAAAAATCTTTTGCACTGCGTTGCTATGCTTTCTATGTGATGATGATGATGATAACAATGCATAATATAATGGTAATGTAATAATGCATACTATTGAATAAGTTGTTAATTGTTATAGTTGAAAAAGTAATTAAAACTGCACACACAAATTCACCCCCTCTCCGTAATTAATCTTTTTGTTAATGTATTTTAGTAGTTAGTAATTTATAAAAAAAATTCAAACCTCCTAACAAAATTATTATGATGTATTGATTAAATATTAATCTTTTTAATGTAATGAATATAAATTTTGAAAAATAAATTAACATTTTCAACAAATATTATATTGATTAAATATTAATCTTTTAATGTAATGAATATAAATTTTGAAAAATAAATTAACATAATATATATATATATATAATTTGTTTTCAACAAATATTGCTATTACTTGCATAAAAAAAAATTACATGAGCTGATACATCTCCAAAGAACAATTGCAGGATTATAAGCTCAAATTATATTGTGTTTTTTTAAAAGAACTAATAACCAGATAAAAACAATTAAAAAATATACAAATTTTGTTGGACATATAGCATGCGGTGGGTAGCTGGCATACTTTCCACTCGCTAGTCCAAACGATGGCACCTGGCTAGTCCAAACGAAGACATAAACTCAAAGACTGGCAGAGGAATATTCACAGGGTTCGCAGAGGCGGCATAAATCTAAGCACATGATCACGGTTTGACATTAGAGTGTTCACAGTGGTGGTATAAAGCCCGATCGAAATCACAGGGTTCGCAGAGGGTTCGAGATCACAGATTTCACAGAGAGTTCACACAGGGTTTGAAATCACAAGGTTCACAGAGGGTTCGAGATGACAGAGTTAAGCCACGCTTTTATGCCTCTATCAAGATCACAGTGTTGGCAGAGGATTTGAGATCACAGAGTTTGCAGAGGCGGCATAAAGCCCTATCTTGATCATAGGGTTTAAGATAACAGGGTTAGCAGATGAATTAAAAGAAGAAATCAGTGATACATACCCTTATTGAGAGAAACCACGGATGGATCTCCACTATGAAGAAGGTAGCTCAACCTCATCCATCCATAGTATAGGTATAAAGAAGGTAGCTCAACCTCATCGAGAGCAGAGGTCCTTTTAGAGAAGAGCCGAGTAAATTTTGGAAACCGTTTCGCCTCCAGTGAAGGGCACTCCACCCTCCTTCCCTCAACTCATGACTCATACACGGACTTACTCAGACACACATACATATAGGAAAAGCTTTTAATAGAGGATAAGACATCCAGTAAATAGAGGATTAAGAGATTGAGATAGATATAGGTGATTCCCTCAAGCAGAGCAACTTCCCCACTTCCGCTCCCTTTAACAACAGGTTTCAACGGAGAGAAATACGCGGTGGGATGGGTTGCATATGACTAACCCACTTCCGCTCTCTTTTGTAGATGAGGCAACTTTCTTTTCCGTTTCTCAAATCACTGCTTCCCTCCCTGAACTAACAGACTTCACTTTTCCGTCGCTGAACTCACTGCTTTTCCATCTCTTTTCTCGTCTCTTTTCTCTTTGCTTTTCCATTTCTCAAATCACTGCTTTTCAGTCTTTGATTCTCTCTTTGCTTTTCCGTCTTTGCGTTTCCATCTCTGAACTCATTGCTTTTCCGTCTCTGAACTCACTGCTTTTTTCTTTGTTTTTCCGTCTTTTCTCACTGCTTTTCTATATTGATTTTCTGTCTCTTTTCTTATTGCTTTTCTGTCTTTTCTCACTGCTTTTTTCTTTGCTCTTCCATCCTTTGCTTTTCCATCCTTGAGTTCAGTGCTTTTCCCACAGTTTCACTTTTCGAGAATGGATAAAGAGAAGATCAAACCTGAAATTGCCTGCGACCAGGAATTAGAGAACAAGAAGGATTGAAGCAGCTGCTGTGAATTCGTAGAAGTGGTCACCTGAACTTCTGGACTTCTTTGTGACATGAAATGACTAGGTTTGCTCTTCTGCCATGATGATATTTATTGTACTGCACGACTTCTTTTCATGTCTCTTAATGGAAATTGTTTTAATATATTGAGCTTTTCATTTAACGCCGTGTTGAATTAATAATATGCTACCAACCCCACTGAGAATAATATCGCATGGCAGCTTGTTGTTGGTTGCTGGTTTAAACTCCAAAACAATTACTTCTTAATTATGAAAATTTAAGCCAAGGAAGTGGAAAGAATATGCTTTCCTAATAGTTTCTTACATCTTATTTTTAAGTGGCTTGAAAGCAATTGATTTACACGAATTTGTGGTGGCTGCATGGCATAGCTGCCCCGACTTACATAATGTGAAGCATGGTATAGCTGCTCCCAATTACATTTCTGTGATTTTTGGCGGATGAAGGACAAAAATTCTGTGAGCTAGTTCTTGGATGCTGACCTTGATGAATACTGGAGCCGAAAAGAAGATGAATGTGATCAAATTAAATCTGGTAGGATTCATTTTTTTCTCTTTCATTTATGAGTTCATTTTCAAATTATGCTCTCACACACATACGTTGTTAACCAATATATTTTCTATGTTCCGAGCATTAGAATTCAAGGAGAACTCACATGATTTGGCAAAGAGTGATCATGAATGCTGACCTTGATGGATACTAGAGCCCAAAAGAAGATGAATCTGATCAATTTAAATCTGGTAGGATTCATTTTTTTCTCTTTCATTTATGAGTTCATTTTCAAATTATGCTCTCACACACATACGTTGTTAACCAATATATTTTCTATGTTCCGAGCATTAGAATTCAAGGAGAACTCACCTGATTTAGCAAAAGAGTGATCATGATGCAGGAACATAGACTCACGAAGATGAAGTCATCCATGACTTCATCATGGTGAAATGAATTTCAAAATTTCAAGACCTAAGGTCTTGAACCTATGTAAATTTGCTTTATTTTGTTAAAGGCGGTCCTTTCCACTTGTAAATGATTAGATAGGGTTTGTTGGAGTCAGTTAAGCTAGTTGATGAGTCAATGATGACTAATAGGGTCAGTTAGTTTATTAAGGACTCTTCTTTTATTGTAGCATTTGATAACAGAACTATAGTTGAAATAAATACAGTCTAAGTTAGTTTGAGGAGGCGGCTGTTAGTTGGCTCGCAGAGCTGTTTTTGGTTTGCTCACCAGAGCTGTTTTAGATAGCTCATACTTAGGGTAGCTCGAGGAGATTTGGAAAAGCTCACAGAGTTTGATTGTAACTAAAGATTGGAGATTAGATCAGAGAGGAGTTCGGATTTAAAATACTGGGGCATATACAAAGATTGAAGATCTCTGGCTGTAATGGTCTAATCTTTGCATTCAAGTTCAAAGGAAAGATCCTTCATGAATGAGGAATAATTTTTTGTTTATATATGAGAATACGGTGTATGCAATGGTAAATTGGCCAAGAATTCTTTACTATGCAATAGAAACTGGCATTATATACATAATCTCAATGTTGAATACGATCAGGGTAGATAATGATCGAAATGCTTAAAGAATTCTTGCTTAATATATGTTATGTTGTTTATATCTATCGAAATCCAAGGCGATTAAGGCAATTTATAGGTATATCCCAAGAATTGCAAGGAAATTGAGCTTTGAGTACGCAGAGGTCGAGCAATGGTCAATACACAGCAAATTAACGGCTGCTGTGCGTTGTGGAGGCGAATCGACCGCGTTGAGAGGATTGATGAAGCAAATAAGAGCTCAGATGGTGGAGATCCGTCGTTGTTCTGATCAACGTGCTAAGATTACATCGCAGACCAGCTGAAGGTACACCAAATCATTTTTTTGGCATTGCGATAGGATCCTGGTCATGGTGTATTGGTCTTATATGGAGATCAAGAGCTATGGTAAGCATTTTCTGTTGGATTGCGATGAGACTAAATCGACGGATTTGAGGTCTTATGAGTCAAGGTGCTAGGAGATAAGGCACAGCCTTAAGTGCTCAAGAATGAAATGTTGAAATGTTGAGGAGAATCGGCGGAGACTACTAATTTAACTCTGTTTTAGATATATATAAAATACTGTCTTATGTATGAAAGAGCAGGGCCGAGAGGTATGTGTTTAAATGATTTTGCATTTATACGACAGGTGCTTAACTAAGGGTTTGTATATTGCTTATATACAATTGTTAAGGATCCTCTTTGATGGCCTTAGAGGAATTAGGCTATCAGATCATTAGATGCCGAAAGGAGTAGTGTGCCCCAAGGAACAATATAAAGTAGAAGCAGGTTAAGGTCAAGCAAAACGACGAGGAAAACATATATGAATTCTGGGGACAAGGAAAAATAATACGAATGCAATTTAGGTTAGTCATGCGTGTGTGTGAAGTTATGGATAAGGAGGCTCTATTATTCTTGCTGTTGCTTTTTTTTCTTTTCTTAACTATTTGTTCTGATGCAATTTGTTCTGATGCAATTTAGGTTAGTCATGCCTGTGTGTGAAGTTATGGATGAGGAGGCTCTATTATTCTTGTTGTTGCTTCTTTTTTCTTTTTTTAACTATTTGTTTTGATGCAGGGAAGAAAACAGTTTCATTTTGCCCTAATATGCTTATAAATTTAGCAGGGTAAAGGTTTTGAGAATTAGATTTATTTCCAGAGGATTTCATGAATGTATTGTCTTAGAAAGAAGTTTGCATAGAATATTTTCTGGTTGCGATTGGAGTCTGGTCTTTTTCATCAGAAGGAACTCAGGATCTATGTGCAGTATTAATTTTTGTAGGAGATATGAACAGTGCTGGCTGGCTTTATATTTGAAGCCCGAGGAATCTAGCGTTTAGCGTTTAATTTTCAAAGAGATTGTGACATAAGGTGTGTTTAAGTTTCAAAGAGATTGTGACATATAGTGTGTATCTTCCTCTGCTTTGATTGGAGTCAGCATAAGCAAAGATATTGTGACATATGGTGTGCATCTTAATTTGCTTTGATTGGAGTCAGTGTAAGCAGTAAATTTTATTTGCAACAAAATGTAAAAACATTAAAGGATCTGAAAACTTTCCGTTCATTAGCAACAAATAAACAGTGGAGTATAAACAACAAGATTCGTAATACCTTGCTCCATCTGTGCAGTGTCAGACTGAATCCAGACGCCTCTGCACCTGCAACGTATTGAAGAAACTTGATCCCAGCATAGAACAGAAAAACGGTTTCTCTCTCTTGCCCTGCACCAATGCGTTCCTTCAGCTTATCTGATGGGTATTCTGAAAGGATCATTTATAGGCAGAGAGAGGACTGGTTTCCCCATGACACTTATTCTCCACCTGTCCATCGGAGTAGGAGAAATAGAAACGGCTGCCAAGAACCTGTCTCTTCATATGGACAATGTAAAACTGAATTTTCTAAATTTAGTCTTACATTCTCCCACTTGGCACATATGATAACTTAATGTTAGAGTTTATCAAAGTATACATTAGGTGCGCCATAAGTCACATTCATCTTGGTTTTCAGTTTGGTCATCATAATACTATAATTAAACAACCTAGTAATGCGAGTCATGACGGTTCCATGTTAATAGGACAACATAGTCCCTTTCATGCACCACGACATTAGTAACCTGTTTAATAAGTCTGTAAACAAGGAGTGATTTCATAAGGTCCAACAATAATGTCCCTTGTCAGAGACTATTCCTGTCATCATTCATTTATTCTCATACATGTACGTACACTTTTAGAACAGGATTTATCAAACAGAAACACTTTTATTAAGATCTCAGAGTGTCAAATAAAACAAACAACATGATTCATTTCATAAAGGTAGCAACTGTTATGTGCTACGTTCAATCCCCATTCTATAAGCATGTTCTTTAAATGTCTTTGGTGGCAATCCTTTTGTCAATGGATCTGCAACCATGAGCAGAGTGCTTATGTGTTCAATTGACACTCGTTGTTTCTGAACTTCTTCTTTAACGGCCCAAAGTATTTCAGTTCCATGTGTTTAGCACCATTAGAATACCTGTCATTTTTAGAGAAGAATACAGCTGCGGCATTATCACAGTAAATCCTCAGCGGCTTGGCAATAGAGTCGACAACCCCAAGTCCTGAGATAAAATTTCGCAGCCACAATCCATGAACTGTGGCCTCAAAGCATGCCACAAATTCAGCTTCCATAGTGGATGAAGCAGTGATGGTTTGCTTCGCACTTTTCCATGATATTGCTCCTCCGGCTAATAGGAACAAATAGCCAAAAGTAGACTTCCTACTATCAACACATCCAGCAAAATCTGAGTCTGAGTAGCCAATCACTTCT
>LPNX010683660.1:263102-274868 GCA_001517045.1 Pseudotsuga menziesii | reverse complement strand
TGCAAGTACAATAACCATAGGTTAAACTTTGTCTTTGTTGAAGTACAAGATATGCATATTACTGTTAAATATATTTAGCTCTATGTTTGTTATCAGTCTATAATGTTAACATTATGTGTTCTTCTGACTGTTTCAAATTTCATTTTTGAACAACTGTGTACTATATTCATGTGGCCACATTTCTAAAGGAACATACCAAATGAAAATCAAAGGGTCCTTGCCAGAACAAAGATATTGACATGTATGTTTACCAATAATTACCAATAATGAATATGGCATATACATGAGTATATATGCCTTGTTTTGGCACGGATTCTACTGCAAATCTAAAGGAAATCACATTGTTATCCAAAATTTCGTGAAGACAATCTTCCACAACAAAGTAAAGTTCCAGTCTTACATCAACTCTATCACCATACAGTGCCTCCATACAGGAAACAAATTTTAACTATTATAACCACAACCAAGAAGGGAGTCGTATCTGTTCACTACTAAGTTAAAGGGCATTCAAGGAAACTGTCACAGATTAACAACGGTCAATCGCCAGCATACCATTCACGATTTCTGGCTGCACATAAGCGTTGCCACTTATGCATTACCACAGGTCTAATAACCTGGTATCGACCACTAATAGCCAAAACGTCGTGTCGTGGTATAACCAGACAGTCGTTGTTATGTATCTGTCGAATCTATCCATAATTGGACCACAAAGAAGCTAAAGTAGTACCGAGTTGGTTAAGCTGTCATTTCCATTCATAAAAGAGCAGACATTTACATCGGAATAGAACTGTCATTTGCGGGTTAAGTGTATTGATCCCTGCCATAAGCATTTGCCAAGGATAACATTGAAGCGATTCCCAAATACGCAAAGATATTTACAAAGAGCTTCCATAAAAATTGTCATCAAACCCGTGAACAAAAATATTTATTACCATGAAGGTTCGAGTTGTAAACAGACTAGAGGGTTTATCTTTAAGATGGATCGCATTCGATCAAAGGAAAGTTTAAAACAAGGCTCTGATACCAATGTAAAAACATTAAAGGATCTGAAAACTTTCCGTTCATTAGCAACAAATAAACAGCGGAGTATAAACAACAAGATTCATAATACCTTGCTCCATCTGTGCAGCTTCAGACTGAATCCAGACGCCTCTGCACCTGCAACGTATTGAAGAAACTTGATCCCAGCACAGAACAGAAAAACGGTTTCTCTCTCTTGCCCTGCACCAATGCGCTCCTTCAGCTTATCTGATGGGTATTCTGAAAGGATCATTTATAGGCAGAGAGAGGACCGGTTTCCCCATGACACTTATTCTCCACCTGTCCATCGGAGTAGGAGAAATAGAAACGGCTGCCAAGAACCCGTCTCTTCATATGGACAACGTAAAACTGAATTTTCTAAATTTAGTCTTACACAAAATGCATAATTTTGAGGGATGGAACAGTGACTCCAAATAAGGTGTGTTTTTGTTTTTATTTTAAGATGCAAAAGTCTTTTGAATACGCAAATAATGATACTTATGTACTTTTTGCACTCTTGAATTAATGATATTTTACTTTCTTAATTGGAGGGATATCAACTTGGATTTGGATTTATCCTGTAGATAACTTATAATTATACAAGTCCATTTGTATCTTCTAGAGTATACCTTGACTTATCACAATAGTTATTTGATTTACAATTTTCTATGTTGCACAAGTTTCTGGGTCGGGTATGCGGACATGAGTATCCGATACGGTTAGAAGCTTCGCCCAAATTTGCAGGAAATGTAGGGTTGGGAGGGACAATAATATATATTAATTTTTTAAAAATATATTAAAAAAAATAAAGTTAAAAAATACATAATTGGGTAATTTCATAGCTTAAACTATTTTATCCTCTTAATCCTCTAGTAGTGTCATGAAATTCATTTTTTTAAAATTTGCTCACTCCTTTAGGTCCACATTATACAAATCTCACTGTAATCTCACATTGCTCCTAAGAGTTCTTAGTATTTGGGTGCCTCTGCATTTTTTTTTATGGTAACTACTACTTACTTCTAATTTGAATGAATTTGATTGTTTTAAGTTCAACTAACAAACGTTCAAATCTTTTGGTATCTTGAATTTGATATGGTTTATGATCCTAAATTGCTATATCAGTCAGTATGAATAACATAAGCTAGCTATAATCATTTGAGATATGAATTAAAGTAGTTCAATATCTTAGTATTGTAAAAAATTCATGTATATTCACTTAAGTACACTTGCAATGTATATTGAGTGTGAATGGATTTAAACATTTAAGAAGTGTGGGCCCTCTTTATTTATATAACCTTGAAAATAAAAAAATGGCATTATTGATAGATTCAATTGAAATTTTTGTTATTGGTGATTTCTTGACACAATAAATTTGAATCATTCAATTGATTTTCAACACTTTTCTTATGATTTTGGCCTCTGCATGGTCAGGAGCTTGTAGAAGCTCTCTGTCTGTTTGGGAGCTTCTCAATTGATTTTCAACACTTTTCTTATGATTTTGGCCTCCGCATGGTCAGGAGCTTGTAGAAGCTCCCTGTCTGTTTGGGAGCTTTTGGAAGCTCCCAATCCAGAAGCTCCCAAACAGACAGGGACCTTCTACAATCTCCCAACAAAAAGGGAGTGGCAAAAGCAATTTCCCAAAAAGCTCCCGAAAATCTCCCAAGTTCCCAAGGAAGCTCCCATAAAAAAGGGGACGTTTCGTACCAGCTCCCAAGCTCCCAGGAGTAGGGAAACGTCGGGTACGGGTTACCAAAATCCCGGGAGCGGTACCCTTGCAACTATGACAATTTCTATTTTGCTTGCATTTAATTCTATGACGACATAGATTCATATATCTTCATTTGTACAGTTTTATTTTGTATTTTGGCCACATTATTTTTATTGTTCACTCCAAACATGATTTGATTACAAAATGGTAGCAGAGAAAAATGGGTCATTGTAGAAACTTAATAGGTAGATTTTTGGTGGCAGAAATTTACTCTCTCATCATTGGCAAGCAATGGTAAATCATTGTATGTAGGTGGATGGCTATATCTAGGAGGGTTCTCTTAGAGGAGGGTTCCATCTTAATTAATTTTTTATCTAAAAGAACATTTTATATTTTTAATGTTTAATTGTCTTTACCATATTTTTAATGTTTAAATACAATGGTTATTGTTTTTACCATATCAAGACGGCAGTGGCAAAGATAACTGCTACCTTAAAAAAAACATGTAAAATGATAACTAAACCTCACTTTTATCACTGCTTTTTCCATTCCAAATATAGCATAAAACATGAATCAAAACTCGCTTAGGAACAATGTACACATTATTTAGATTTCAAAATTAGTCCCACAACAAAACTGGTTTTCAAATTTCTTAAATAAGTTTAGTTAAATGACTGGATAAATGTTTTTAAGGGACGCTTAATAGTCATAGTTGAATGTTGTGGGTTCTTCCTTACCTTGAAATTACAACTTCCCTACAAATGAAGGTTTTTGAGCATACAGTAATATATGAGAATAGAGACATCAATCTTTATATGTGAGCATATATTTTTTGTGTTAAAGTGGAGGGTAGTGGCATGGGAAATGGCAGTAGCATCACATGTTAGTTGCATTGTTTGCATGGGAAATGGTAGTAGCATCAAAGACTTTCTAGGAGTATGCTTTCTAATTTTTCAAGGTATCTTTTGGTAGATTGATATTTGTGTTTGCATCCCGAAAACATGAAGACACTCCATATGTGAAACTTGAAAAAGACATCTAATGTATTCAAAGAATGTTGTTCATGAAGGAGTGATATGATTAATTGGTTGTCTTTTATTGTTTGCATGGGAAATGGTAGTAGCATCAAAGACTTTCTAGGAGTATGCTTTCTAATTTTTCAAGGTATCTTTTAGTAGATCGATATTTGTGTTTGCATCCCCAAAACATGAAGACACTCCATATGTGAAACTTGAAAAAGACATCTAATCTATTCAAAGAATGTTGTTCATGAAGGAGTGATATGATTAATTGGTTGTCTTCTAGTATTACATGTTTCATGATGAACATCAACTACTATTGTGATGTGCTTCTAATTGTAATGTGCTTATAGGCCTAACATTTTTATCTTGACAAATGTTATAGGCCAATGCTCGGCTTTTCTAATTGTAATGTGCTTATAGGCCTAACATTTTTATCTTGACAAATGTTATAGGCCAATGCTTGGCTTTTCTATATATTTATTGCTTGATAGTTTTTTGGCGTTGCTACATGACTTTTGGCTTTTGTTCACTATTTTTTTACAAAGGTAACAAATAACCCACAAACCTCAATACCATGAATTAGAAGCATGACAGGAGCTAGAATAGAGCATCAAACAATCATAATTTGTAGCATCCATTTTAGTGTCAATGAAATGGATGGATGTACATCCAATTCAAAAATATTTAAGTTAAGTGCATTTAAGGGAAGACTTTCTCCGTAAAAGAGAAAGGGGGACATTTCTTTCTCCATGCCAAACTTTAAGTTGCAAACCTCATATATAATCAACATGAAAAAAACTAAAATATGAATATAAAAACCAAATTAAAAAAAGGACTACCACACAAACTATATGTTATATATTTATATGGGTTCAAGAAGCCATGCAAGATTTAAAATGGAAATACATGATAAACTAATTATATAGGTATGTTGAATCAAATATAATAATAATTATTTGATCTCCCCCATTAATTGAGATATTTGAACTTTGATAAATTGATCTGAAACCCTAGTTTAGCTACAATTCTCGCTCTATAGAATCAAATAGAATTACTATGGTTTAATTACCTCCATCTATTACATATTAGAAGAACATTGATAAGGTGAGGTAAGTAGTCGATTGGTAAAGGCACTCTTGTAATGGTAGTGTGACCCGTGTTTGATTCTCGAATGCATGTCTTACTCGAATAGGAGTGTAGATTGGTGAAGGGCATGCAGGTATGCATTGCATTGTAGGATCAATGTTTCAGGCACGAACCCCCACCTTTAGGGGTTGAGGGCATGAGCCAGCGGCGAGGTCTGATGGTTGACCTGACTGAAGGCCAGTTTCGATTCCTGCAGGGGAGGTGTCAGTAGAACAGTGCTGCACCCCGGAAAATTCCTGTACGACCGCCATGGAGGCTGTACTCTCGATGGAATCCCTGCTCAAGATTTAGCCTGGCCCTAGGTCAAGAGTTTGGTATCTAGGTGGTAAATCGACGACGGTTGGTTGGTTGCTTGGAGAGGTTCTCTCGGTTAGAATATATATATATTAGAAGAACATTGATAAGTTAACTTAAAACCCAGGGCCAGCTATATATATATATATATATATATATATATATATATATATATTAGAAGAACATTGATAAGTTAACTTAAAACCCAGGGTTGTCTTCAAGTTTTTTTTGAACAGGGACCAAGAAGATATTATATTATATAAAAGGTTGCAAACATCCAAGCTTACAAAAAAGAGACAATGCTCTGGAATTCATACTGTTTATCACAAAATGGCATGAACTGTTTGTGTTGTAATCTTTAACCATAGCCTTACTGATGTTCAAAAAAGACTTTTGAAACCATTCAAAGGGTAGATATGAACATATACACCTAAAATTAAAAGACAGAAAAAACATAAAATACCATAAAATTGAAGCTACCGTTGCTACTTGTCCCATGGAGATTTTACCGACTGAGCTACTGAAGTCTCCTCCATTGGATGATCCCTTGTAGGAGAAGTTTGATAGTGGCTGCACTGATTCATGCTGACTAACTTGTGCAAATATTCCTTCATGTATCCAATGGTACCCATAAGCCCATAGAGATATCTGTGGTTATCTTTAATCCTGGCATCATGGTTTCCCATTTTCCTGGCCATCCACTTAACTTATTTTGCTGTAGAATTTCCTTCTTTAACTCCCTTATTCATGATATCGTAGAGCCAACGGAGGTGCTGCTTAATATCCTTTAGACAAGCCTACAGATCTTTCAACGTCATGTCCTTATCATTACCTGCCATGATTGCATGAGAATCCAATCCTACGTGCTCAGAAAAAAGAGACTGCATCGCTTGTGCGTTGGGCGACCTTTCCTTATCCTCAATACTGAGAAGACCAAGAGTTGAAGGAGGTAAAAAATCTGCAAAGGGAGAAACAAACGCTGCCCTGTGACCACTATGACCCAAAAAATGAGCTAGGGGGAACTTGTTAATGCCTTGCATTGCTCGTGCCGAGTTTCACCAGTTGGTCGCCAAGAAGTTTACGTGCTTCCAGATTTTGTCAGGAGGTCAGTGGTTGCATATTCGATGAGGAGGGGTTGCTTCCACCTTAGATCCTTGGAAAGTGCATAGTTCGAAGGAGCGCTGGGAACTGGACCTATGCCACCCATGTGCCCCCTTTGAGACCACCAAACCATGCTTATGTTCCCAAGGGGCATAACCTGAAGTTTTATCAATCTGATTCCTCATGAGGCCATCATTACGATGTGGGTTAAAGAAGTTTGGGAACCACATGGAAGGGATTGGTTGGGGATTTGAAGCATAGGAAAGGTTTTTTTCCTTATTTTTTTTTCCACGAAAAAAACCCTTCTTGATATTCATTATGAATCAAAGAAGAATCATTACAAAGAAACCATACCATCTTACAGACCAAAACCGTGCCAAAACCATCACCCACCTTCATTTTTACTAATCGTTACAAAAGATCGACATCACCTAAAAAAGACTCCAAATATCTCTGAAGTTTAGGGTTCTGTGTGCAATTTAAAAATTGCATACTTACTTGACTAGACAAACAAATTGCAAGAGAACAAGTGCTTTGTTCCTGTTCAAAAAAGATGAGAGGTATACAACCGTTAAAAAAAATACATGAAAGGCAGAGTAAATCTAAAGAGACTAAATCTTCCGTAAATATTTCTCCTCATTTCTTGATAGTGTAAAGTACCAAAATCATAGGAAACCACCAACTTTGACAACTTATCAACTTTTGCTTCCATGTTTTTTCCTTACTTTATTTTCAAGAAGAATCACATTGTATTATTTGTAATATATGTAGAGAGGATAATAAGGTACCCATGGATGTATGTAGGGTAGATAAATAATGTAATTTGGCCATAAATATGGAATAAAATATACTTGGTATTTGGTGGGTAATAAATAAGCCGACTAAGTAATTAGAGGTAATAAACACAATAAGAGGGGTAGCTGGTATAAAACCCTAGGAATACTAATGAAAAAGTATATATACACAAGTATCTTTGTACTGGATATGTTGAGTATTTATTGTAACAAGCATGACTTGTTGAATTATTTTTTTCGATACAAGAATTGATGGTGCTACCCTACCTTAATGGTTTTCTCTATATTCTTGTGTGGAATCATTTCTTAATATGCAATTACAGATTTTTTGATTTATCTACTAATGTTCACTACATCCTTATTGTGTCTCATTTCTATTAGTTCTATTGAAACACTTTAGTTGTGTTGTCATCGGGTTTTAGATTTCTAAGCCAAACTATTTGCTTAACTATGTTTCCCTATGTAATTTTATGATTTTTAGATCACATAATTACATACGTAGATAATGAGCCTTCCCATATTTTTAACCTTGTTCCTAGAGGATAGTCCATCTAAAAGTGAACTTGTCAAATGACTTTTATAAATTTATTTTCATTTAGGTTAGAGACAAATTATTACACAAACTATGATGTGTATATCAAACTCTTGAATACTAGGTTTATGTGTTAAATTCCTCACCATAAAATTTGGCTCCCCCCTTATGTTTCAACCTGATAGTCCCATTGTTATAGCTAATTTTATTCTACAAACTCAATCTCAAAATGCCTCTAAGGTCAATAATGAGGATGGATGGGTGTAACTAAATAAAAATAATATAGCAATAAAGTAATGACAAGTTATAATGCCTATCAAACCAAGATAGTTATTGCATTAACCCCAATCCCTAGAAAGACCACAAATTCAACCCCTAATAAATATATTGTTCCCTCTTTCTACGCTTCCTTTTCTCGAGGAGGAAGAGGGGGTTAGGGAGGAGGCAATAAGGGTGTGCTATTCATCCCATTAGTTAAATGTTCAAGTGGCCTTATATGATGAGGAATATTTAAATCCATCCCAAAATTTCACCTTTTCATGAAAGCTTATGACATAGTGGAGTGGCCTTTCATCTTAGTGATGCTCAAGGCACTGGCTTTGTCAATTTCTTCCTAAAGGAAATTAAAAATTCTATTGTTGATTATTTGGTCTATTTTTTCCATCAACATATTATGTAAATCTGATGAAATTAAACCTTATAGATCAAATCCCCAAGGATTCCCCTTTGCTCCAAATCCTTGTCATGATAGTTGAATCCTTGTGCTATATCCTAGTAAATAATATAATGGATTAAGGGCCTTGTCAAAGGATTCCCTCTTCCTTAACTAGTCTTGGCATATATGTTTAATGAGAACTATGTGGATGGCTCCTTTCTTACAATCCTCAAACCAAATCTCAATGAAAAATAATATGTATTATTGAAAACCTTTGTTCAAGTCCCAAATTACTAGTTTAAATCGACAAAAACTCAATGCTACAAATGAATCTAAAATGTTTTTCCTATTTATTTGGTAAACCAAGGATGTTTTGGATACAAATTGGCCAAATATTTAAGTTCCATAGATCCCTTTTTCTCCTCAAGACTCCCTAAAGGAAATTTGGGATGTTTCCAATTAATAAATGCAATCAAAGATTGAAAATGGACAACAAAGCCCATGACTTTAGCTAGAAAATTCCAAATTTTTAGTAAGTTCCTGGCTTCTATACAAGTGTACTACTCTACTTATTAGGTTCCTTTGGCTATTGCATGACAGGTACTGGAGAAAGTCTTTTGTAATTTTGCATTGACCAACATTGATATATGGTCAAGAAACAAGATGATACAGATTTTTTTTATTCTCTCTAAAATTAGAGTATCCACCCTTTAATCTACCAAAAATGCCTTAATTACTCAAGGTAATAATTACAAAATGCCCTAACTTGAAGCATTTTGTGGTTCTCTAAAATAGAGAGAAAGATAAGATCTTGCACCTTGGATTAATCAACACTGCATGTAAATCTAATAAACCCTTAGTGTCTCAACAATAACGAGGTGCCAACCATTCGAAGAAGAAACATCCTCACAACAACAAACAAAACAAGGGTCCCCATTCCTCTCAACCAATTCCTACTCCAAATGGTGATAAAGGAGTCAAGTCAAAATGCAAGAACACTGAAAAAGCATTGTAATTTTATGGGTGAGATAGCCATAGGGAGTCTAAATATTCCAAGAATATGGAAACCTTAGAAACAACAAGGAATAATAACAATATCTATTTAGATATTTCTTCTTCTAACTTTTTTTTGAAATAAATTATTCTCGTGGACATTCTTTTTCTCCCTCTGGTTATTCTTTTAATGTAACATCTATTTCTTCTTCAAATGATTGGATAATTGATTCTAGAGAATTTTATTATATGGTTAAGGATAAAACCATATTTTCTACTCTCAATGAATGTAACACCAAACAAATATTTGTTGGTTATGATAAATCCACAAATGTTGTAGGATAGAGAACAATTTAGCTAGATGACAGACATTTAATGACGTATTATTTGTTCCAAGTTTTTCTTGCAACCTTCTATGAGTGTATCAAATCACTCACTTTAGTGAAGGAAATACTGTAGAATTTTCACCTCACCAAGTTTTAATTATGGACTTAAAGGATCCTTAGCATTTTGTATCAACAAAAAAATGCAAGGACATTTCAAGGTTGTATAAGTTTGACAATTTGGGTCATATTCTCTTCCTTTAGTTTTTATTGCTCATAGAAATTATATGCAGAAACTTTGGCATGAGTAGTTTGATCACCTAAACTACAACTCACAACAAAAACTATGTAAGCATAATATGGTTAAAAGTGTTCCTCTTGTTTCTTATAGGGACAATGTTTGATTAGTTTTTGTTATAAAAAAAACATCATCAAGATAATTTTGATAAATGTGTCTCTTGCCACACCTTAACTCCCTTAAACTTATGCACAATGATTTGTGTTTTTTACTTCCTTCTTTTTCTTTGTTTGGGTTTAATTAGTTCTTAACCTTCATTACTAACTTCTCCAGACACACTTGGGTTTACTTATTAAAACTTAGGAGTGAAGGTTTTGTCATGTTTTTGACCTTTAAGGCCTTGTAGAAACATAATATAGATGTCAACTTCAGAATCTAAGAATAGATAATAGGGGTCATTACGTTAACACAAAGTTTAACTCTTACAGGATTGAATAGGGTATGCAAATGAAACAAATTGTTACATACACAAAATAATGTTGTTGAGAGGAGTCATACATTAAAGGAAATGGAAAATTATATGATGTAAGGAACCAAGTCCTCATTTTTTGAAAAAATATATTAATTACAGTGCAAAATACATAGTTGACCAAACTCCTACCAAGGATTTCAAAATATAACACCCAATGAAGTTTTGAGTAACATAATGCCATATGTAATCCACTTTTGTGTGTTTGGTAGTGAAGCATGGGAACACATTCTGGATGAGAAAAGGAAATACTTACAACCTAAAAATTAGAAGTGCATTTTTATTGTATATTTAGGGGATGTAAAAGGTTATCGATTTCATGTACCTTATATAATATAATTCATTATTAGAAGAGATGTTCAGTTTGATGAAGGTATACTGTCTTACATGCTTGACTCAATATTTGTTCCATTTTCTATTTGTGAGCCATTCCTAGTGCATGCACCATCTCCTTTTACTCCTATACCAAGTTCTTATTCTTCTCATGTTTTTCCTTCTATTATGGATCATTCTTTTTATTTAGATAATGATAGTGATAATGAAAACAAACTCCACCTTCTCAACATCATCTTCCAAATGATTCTATGAAACGTGAACCTGCACCACATCCACAAATTTCTTAATGGGTCTATACAATAAGGGAATTCATTAGTGATCTAGTTTATGACCCTTTTGATAAATGTTGAACATGTTCATAGTTCTAGAGAACCTCTTATCTTTTTTCTTAAGTTCCACAAAATCCAAATCTATAAACATTTAAAGAAGTTGTTGTACATCCAACATGGGATGTATTAATGAAGGATTATATTCCTTGATGGTGAATGATACTTGGTAGTGTGTACTTGTTTCAAAAGGAAAAAGACTTGTCAAATGAAAATGGGTTTACGGGATTAAGTATGTTGTAGATGGTATTCTTAACAAACACAAGGTTTGGTTAGTTTCCAATGAATTGTCACACATAGAAGGTGATGACTACAATGAAGCCTTTGCTCATGTTTACACAGTGAATTACATCCACCTTGTTCTTTCCCTTGCAATGTGCTATTGATGGGGGTCCATCAAGTGGATATGAAATCTTCTTTCATGTAGGGGGCTTTGCAAAATGAAATTTATATAGTACAACTATTGAACATAAATTGTCATTGATGTCAAAGGTAGTAACTGTTTGTGTCAAAGGTATTGAACATGGACTGTCCATTGATGTCAAAAGGATATTATTAAATAAGTTGTAATTGATGACAAATGCCAAAATAAGTTGAAGACTCCCTCACACAAATCCAACTTGAAGAAATACAAACAGAATAATGTGGAAGTATTGTGTGACCAAAGATCCCACCACGACATTGGTCACAAGTGTGCAAATAATAATCCACAAAGAAGAACAATAAAAATGGAAGATATGTGAAATACA
>LPNX010683660.1:196535-262130 GCA_001517045.1 Pseudotsuga menziesii | reverse complement strand
TGCACTAGAAGACAAAGAACTAGTTGAAGTAGATTTTGGAGGAGAACTAATTAGTGCTTTGGAAGAATTAGAGAAATCTAGGAAGAGAAACAAGGCTCTAAAGGAGCAAATTTCAAAACATAGAGAACAAGTTGAAGAAATAAGAAAGCTCAAATTGAAAATAATGGAACAACTAACACATTAGGAAGAAAAGCGTGGAAAACTGGAATAAGAAGTCACTCATCTCAAAGAATAACTACACAAGGAAAATGATCAGTCGAACCTTTGGCAAAAATCCAGTAAAGAAACAAGGAATTTAGAAGACTATAAAAGATTAGCTGAAAAGATGGGAACATACTATAGAAGCTATGCGAATGGAGTCAAGAATTTCATGTCGAAAAAAGAACAAAGTTATAAAAGAAAGGTGTCGTCTCCTCAGAACGTCAACCTCGTACAACTAGGAAGTTCTCAACCCGTAAGGTACCATACACTTTTCATAGGAAACTACTTTTGTTGTTGAAACTTTGGTCACAAAGCAGTAAATTGTAGAGATTGATTAAAGATCCATCCCAAAGATAATAGATTCTCCTATAGAAGGAATGATGTTAAAATAAAATATGAATCCTCAAAAGAATATTTGAATCGCTTCAGTCCCTTAAACACAAAATGTGAATGTCAATAATGCGACAAAAACAGACATATGACCAAAGATTGCGAAAATAAATCTTCATCGTTCAGGTTGAATGGAAGTGGTCATAATTCAAGAGAAGTATGGCAGAAAAATCTCAATCAACCAAGTCATTAAGGGTGTAGGATGGCACTACATGCACCAAATAAGAAAGGTCAATTCTATATTGACAATGTTTTTTCCAAACATATGACATGAGATAAACGAAATTTCTTAAATTTCAAAGAAGAAAGAGGAGGAAATGTATACTTTGGAGACAATGGATCAACCAAGATTATAGGTAAGGGCATGTTCACTCTTAGAAACCCAAGAAGTAAAGCAGACAATGTCTTCTTAGTCTGGAATATGAAATATAATATTCTCAGTGTGAGTCAAATGTGCGGCCAAGGACATACACTCACCTTTGATTCAAATAAATGCAAAATAAAAGTTAGAGACACATGAATCTTAGTGGCAACCGCAACCATAAATTCAAACAATGTTTATATACTAGATGAAAAAGAAGAAAAATGTTCCCTAGGGAAAGTGGATGAAACATGGCTTTAGCATATGCGAATGGGACATATAAAATTCAACAATCTTGTCAATATTAGCAAAGTAAAGGTTGTGAGAGACATCCCAAGAATCACAAATCCTCTACAATCAGTCTGCAAACAATGTCAAAATGGAAAACATACAAGAGTAAGTTTTAAGACAATTAAGGAGTACATTACATCAAGACCATTGGATCTGGTCCATACATATCTATGTGGACCTTCCATAACTAAAGGGTTAAAAGGTGAAATCTATTTTGTGCTCTTCATAAATGATTTCACTTGAATGACATGGGTTTTCTTCCTTAAGAAAAAATCAGAAACATTTGAATGATTTAAAGTTCTCAAGGAATTTGTTGAAAACAGAACATATAAAAAAATTAAATTCCTAAGATAGAACAATAGAGGAGAATACACATGAAATGCATTTGAGGAGTGTTGTGAACAACATGGAATCAACATGCAATTCTCAGTAGCTAGAACACCTTAACAGAACAAAGTAACTGAAAGGAAAAATAGAATTGTGCAAGAAATGGCCAAACCATGTTTAATGAACAAAGCTTTCTGAAATATTTAGCACGTAGGTTGTCTGTACTGTTATTCACATTTTAAACATAGCACAAACTAGAACAGGAAACAACATGACTCCATATGAACTCTGGAAATGAATACCATCCATTGTCAAACATTTCTAGATTTTTGGAAGGAGGTGCTATATAAAAAGAAATGATGAAAATATTGGAAAATTTGATTCAAGATATGATGAAAGCATTCACATTAATATATTGCTTCAAGTGGTTGTGTTGGTTGTGGTCATACATTGTTCCTTCTTTGCACGTTTTACCATGCAAAAAATCATTGTATTTATTTATTTGATCTCTGTGTGTGGGTATTTTCCTTGAGGTGTTTCATTTGTGTGGATATACTACATCTTTTTTTTATAATGGTATCAAAAATATTTTAAATTCTACCCTCTTTTTTCTATCAAGATCTTGTTCGAGTGTTATTACATCTAATAAAGAGAAGTTGCTTCTACAATCTATTGATTTTATGGATGTATCTACAACACATGAGAATTTTTTGGTGGATTGAATGACTCCATTATGGTTGGAGCATCGTTTGTAATTCAAAACCCTTTTTGTTTAGAGGAAAATGTAATGTTGACCCAAGATATAAACATTTATCTCAAATATAGAGGTATTTGTTTTTAAGTTTTGGACCTCTTTTCATGTTCTGTCAATGTGCTGTTTCAATGTTTTGTTTACATTCCCAAGATTTATTTTTTACTTGTGTATTTTCACTTCCCTATTCCTTATCGAATATGTGTATACTCTTTCACTTGCACCTTTAAATGGAAAGTTTTATTTTTTGGGTAGATTAACTGGAATCTAACCTTGAGTAGGTAAGTGTCTAAAGACTTTTTTTAAATATTGTTTGATTGTTTTTGTGTGTGACAGTGCATGTGATTGTTTGCAAGAAAAAACAAGGATAAGGTAAGCACACACTTCAAGGAGGCCATGAGATTGAGGAAAAGGGACCTATTTCTCCTTTTTAACATTTGATATTATTTTTTTTAGCTCAATTGGTTGGAATTTACCTTTTGGAAATAAACATCTTGAGTTCAAGTCTTTCCCTTTTGACTTACTTTTTGTAAGTTTGTCTCTTTTAAGTTACCTTTGTAAAAGTGCATTTCACTTAAGTTATTAAAGTGAATCACTTAAGTCGTAAAGTAATGTTATTGTAAAGTGAACCTAACATATGTTATAAAAGTAAGTCACTCAAGTTATAAAAGTAACATAACTTATTTGCTAAAGTGAGTTTATAGGAGGAACTTATAGGAGGGAAAAATACATTACATTTTCAAACAAACCACCATGTCATGCACCCTTTTCCATGTGGGCCAAATTCCACCTTCCACATGTCATCATGGTTGACATTTTGACTTTTTATGTCCTTATTCAAATGAGCATAATTGTCATGCAAAAATTATTTTCATTGCTTTTTATTAACTACCTATTTTTTCAAGCCCTTTCTATATGAGTGACAATGTAATATAGTAAGTTCAATTAAGATCATACTTACATACAAAATTATTTCACCAAAAAATATAGTATGGAGAATTTACTAAGAAGCGAGGGATTTTACCAAGTAACCATGCATGATATAGATGATGATGCACTCCTTGACACATACTATGATATAATGCTATGATGCTCTCCTACATTCTATGATGTACATTGATACCATGGTGTGATGATGCTTTTCTATGCACTATGATGTGTACTTGAAGCATACACCCTACATAGTTGATGATGATTGTACGTACTTGATGATGATTGTGCATGCTTGATAATGATTGTACATACTCGATGATGATTGTGCATATTGATGATGATAGTACATACCGGATGATGATGGTTCATACTTTATGGAATTGATGCACACCTATGATGATGCAAGAAGAAAAGAATTGTTTGGTCATTGATTGTGTATGATGATGTGTACAAGGATGTATGCAAGCAGTGTGTGGCAGTGACATATATAGGGATGATTTGGAAGTGATCAGAGTGTAGATATTATCAACATAGAGTACAGGGTTTTATATGTGACAGGTCCACAGGTTCGACAATATTTTTCTTCAGGGCGGCAAGACGGGGAAAGGAAAGCAGGTCGTAGCCTCCTTCCAGTTGAAGCCAAAAAACTAGGGAGTGGTAGCTTCCTTTAGGTTGAAGCCTATAAATCAGGTGGTCGTAGCCTCCTTCCAGTTGAAGATGGAAAATTGAAGTCTTTATAATAAGGGGGTTGTTTCCTCCTTCCATTTATTTTTGGAAAACTATTTAAAAAGGATTTTGTGGTTTTCCCCCCAGGACTTGGGGTTTCCACGTAAAAATCTTGTGTATTGTGTTGCTATGCTTTCTATGTGATGATGATGATATGGTGATGATAACAATGATGATTATGATATAATGATAATGTGATAATTCATAATATTGAATAAGTTGTTGATTGTTAAAGAGCGAGTCTTCACAAGAAAGTCTTACCAGCTTGAAGTACATCCTTGACACAACATGGGGTTCTCAGTGAAGGGAGTACCATTATTTAGTGGAATGAACTACTACATCTCGAAAAGAAGAAGATAGGGAAGTGCAACTCAACTAAGGAACTATGGCTTAGATTAGTCACAGATTAGTAGAACTCTACTCCAATAAAGAACAAGAAGTAGAGGTTACAAAATTAATGCTTAAATATCTAACAGATCTCCAAAAGGAGAAAATAGGAAAGTGCAAGTCAGTTGAATAATTATTGTTCAATATACATAAGCTAAACTCAGATGAAGAACAAGAAGTAGAAGATATTCCCATTAAAAAGTCAATACAAGATACAGGTAAGTATGAAGGTAAGTCCCCTGAACACTCTATTTGTAATGGTTTTAAAGGGATATGTTTATCATGTATAGAAGATAAGAGCCATTTTGAATTCATAGAATGAAATGCTTTAGATTGTGATGAAAATACTTGTTCTCTGATAAGTGATAGAAATCTAACATATACTATGATAGACAATGAAATTACTAATGGTTCGCAAGAAGTGAAAAATATTTGTGAACAGAACCAGGTATTGCAGAAGCAATCGAATATTGTTATTACTTGCATAAAAAAAAGTTGCATGAGCTGATACATTTGCAAAGAACAACTGCAGGATTACAAGCTCAAATTATATTGTGTTTTTTTAAAGAGAACTAATAACCAGAAAAAAACAATTAAAAAATATACAAATTTTGTTGGACATATAGCATACGGTGGGTAGATGGCATACTTCTACTGGCTAGTCCAAACGAAGGAATAAACTCAAAGATTGGCGGAGGAAATATGTTCACAGGGTTCGTAGAGGCGCAGAGGCAGCATAAAGTTCATGGTTTGACATTACAGTGTTCACAGTGGTGGCATAAAGCCCGGTCGAAATCACAGGGTTCATAGAGGGTTCGAGATCATAGAGGGTTTGCACAGGGTTTGAAATCACAAGGTTCAAGATGACAGAGTTCACAGATATTTTTATGCCTCTATCAAGATCATAGTGTTCGCAGAGGATTTGAGATCACAGAGTTTGTAGAGGTGGCATAAATCCCTATCTTGATCATAGGGTTTGAGATAATAGGGTTAGCAGATGAATTAATAGAAGAAATCAATGATACATACCCTTATTGAGAGAAACCACAGATGGATCTCCACTATGAAGAAGGTGGCTCAACCTCATCCATAGTATAGGTATAAATAAGGTAGCTCAACCTCATCCAGAGTAGAGGTCCTTTTAGAGAAGAGTCGAGTACATTTTGGAAACCGTTTCGCCTCCAGTGAAGTGCACTCCACCCTCCTTCCCTCAACTGATGACTCATACACAGACATACTCAGACACACATACATACAGGAAAATATTTTAATAGAGGATAAGATGACCAGTAAATAGAGGGTTAAGAGATTGCGATATATATAGGTGATTCCCTCAAGCAGAGCAACTTCCCCACTTCCACTCCCTTTAACAACAGGTTTCAACGGAGAGAAATACGCGGTGTCCACTGTCAATGATAGTTTATCTTTGATTGAATGCATGTTGAGTCCATATCCATTGACCTATCATTGATGAGTATCAACATCTTCACATGTGAGCCATGGCTTTGACATGATCCCACTACCATGTGGAATTTTTTATATCACTTTTTGTCATGTTCATAGTCATTTTTTTGAAGTGATGTTTTATGTGGCCAATATGGTGGACTCCAAGCTCACATATTAAATGAATTTCATCCTTGTTTGATGGGATGGATTTTGTTGTGATAAGTGGGGAGTAGTGTCTATCACTATTAAGGTTGGGCTTGGTTTGTGGTTTTCTCTTCGGTGGTCATATATAACGATGGCTTTATTGGACTCTTAAAAAAAGTGGGAAGTAGTGTCCAAAACAAGTTTGGAACTATAGTTTCTTATGGTTATCTTGTGATAAGATGTAAACTTCGAACAATATTCAAGTTAAAGCTCAATATTTTTAAAGTTCAAATTGCAGTATGTATATTTACGATATGATTATATAATATATGGATAAAATGATGACATAAATATTGTAGAGATGTCATGTAGTTCCAGTATTGTTCAAGTTGTGTTAAGATTTCATGTAGTGGTTGAGTTGTCGAGCTTGTTATATTTTGGGGTTACTTATAAAGTTTTACATATGTTTGGGGGTGCATCATTAGATTTGGGATACATGGTGTATGAATATCCCTTGGATGTTCTATGATGGAGGGCACATTGGAGGTGGCTTACTAAGTGGTTGTTGAAATTAGTTGGGTACTTGCATGAAATTCTTCAGTGGAGTGTTGGAGATATTTAGACAGCCTAGGACATTCTTCATGATAGCCACTTGAAGATTAGTTCCTTGCTTGAGCAGATACCCTAGATTGGAGTAGGATCTGGCATTTTGAAGGAAGGTGTTGAGCCCTAAATAGCATGGGGTAGCTTGTATTTTTGCATGGAGGCATGGAATTGACATGGGGATGAATTCTCTATTGAATTCATATATCAATAAATGAATTCGTTGTTGAAGCAAACAAAAATTCAAGAGAGGGATATGTCAACCATATTAAAAGATTTTGTATGTGTTTAGAAGAAATGTGATTTCACAAAAGTTAGATTAATTGGTTGTTACGACTAGTATTTTCTTTAATTCAATTTATTTTTAAATGCAATGCATTTGAAGCGCCTCTCAATTTTTATTTTAAAAATGGCCACATTAACCATTAATTTACCTACTTTTATTGATTACATGTTTAGTGGAAGTGATATGTGGAGTATTGGATTTATTAAGAGATCATCATACCAATTTTAGGACTTGATCTTGGGAAGATAAAACTCCTTTCAACTGCTCATCTAAACCCAATTGAGATACCCTTGTGAATATATTCTAGTAAACAATATTTTTAACTTTGATTTTAACTATTTAATCAAATGCAGAGGATAAAACAAATAGGTTGATATGACATGATGTTAAGAACCTTATTTTCCAAAATTATTTAATTCATTTGGCAACTTGGAAGCATTATAGCTTGATTGAATGCAATAAACAATGCATCATAGAGACTTTCAACTTATGACTCGAAATATTCAAGGCATGCCCTACACTTAAAACTTGGGCTTGAAATACTCTGGATGTACTTGATTGCATGCAACCTTGAATTATCACATGATAAATGTACTTGATTGCATGCAAAGAAATAGCAGTAGGTGACCACAATCCACGTGGTAGCAGCTGGGTAATTACAGTCCACAGTGGCAGCAGTGAATGGTAGATCTCTCATAGGCTGAAGAACACAGGTTGTAAAAGCTTGGTTGATCTACATTCATCTCAGAGTTCTGTGAGCAAATTGATCTTTTCTCATGTACAAACTTAGTCATCTCATTTAGAGGATGAATTTTAATGCTTTGGGGTTTTTGTCCTTAAAAGGTTTCCCCGTGAAAACTGTTGTGTTCTATTGTGTGGATGATGGTTTTACCACTGCAAATGTTTTAGTGTTGTTGAAATATTTAGTACTATCTCTATTATAGACTGCAATTTTTTAATTATCACACACATGTTAAATTTCAACATGGTATCAGAGCTTTGCATGTGAATTTTACAGTTATTGAGCAGACCACTGTGGCCTCCATAGACCTTGGGACAACTGTAGGCTGAGATAGCAGACTTCTTACCAGTGTTGAAAAATTCACCGAAAAATCACGACTTTTACTTTGAGCCGATTTTTCGATGAGTAAAAGCCACGATTTTTTAAAAAATCGTGGAGGTGTGCCTTTTTAGCAAAAATCGCACGACTTTTTCAAAAGTCGCCCGGCAACTTGAACCCGTAGCTTTAAGAGGTAAAAATGATTTTTTGGGGGTCATTTGAGTTAGAGGTTTGTTGGAAGAGGAGTGAGAAGGGCAAGAGGAGACCGTCAACAACTTGGGAGGCTTTCAAACACCATTTACCATCTTTATCAAGGATTTTTGTGGAGCAAGTGCTCAAGATTCCTCGCATGTATGTACATTTTATCCCATTGTTTTTCTATCTTTTCCATGGATTGATTGAAAGTTTTCTTGCATTTTTCTTGCATATTTATTTGGCTATTTCTTTGCATATTTCTTTTCTATTTTTCCATTGGTTTCCATGCCCAAAAATATGAAAAACAGTCACAATGTAAGGGGGATTTAAAAATTAGAATGGAATAGCATGCTTGTTTTTTTAATTGTTTAGCCACCCTCTTCTTCTTATCTTTCATGGCTTAGAATCTAAATTTAGAGGTCTGATTTTTTAAGTTAAAATGTTTCTATTTTTTTCCAATGGAGTTTAATGTAATTTTTTTTGTGTTTTTGTGCCCTAGGCTTGCATTTGAGGTTGTCATTCCAATTGCAAAAATGCCAAAGGTATCGGACCCATTTTGGTAGTATGGTGAGCCCGATGATGGAACAAATAGGAAAAAATTGTGTTGCAAATTATGTGGGCATCACATGTCAGGAGGGGTTAACAGGTTGAAATATGATCTAGCCAAACTACCTGGCCATGATGTTGGCCTTTGTACTACAGTGACCTCGGAAATCATGAGATATGCCCATGACGCCATCCATGAAAAAAATAGAAAGAAGAATGAGATCGTTGCAAACAAAGTGAGCTTGCAGCTTTTGGCCAAGCATAAAGTGTAGGTGCAACACTATCTACCACTATCGGTGAGGGTAGTGGGAGGAGCTCCATAGCTTCACCTATCGAGTGGGAGGAGCTCCATAGCGGAATTGGAGTGTATTTAAAAAAAATACATGCAAAGAGATGCAGAAGGTTAGAACTTAGAATTTCAACAAAGCAATTGCATTTAAATGTTTAATGCAATTAATGAATCTATGATCCTCTAAGATATTATAATTTATTAATTTATTACCCTTTAGACTCATAAATTTTTTTACCACCCTCTTATAGGTTGGAGTTCACACGTCTTAATGACTTGGTGTACGTCCATTACAATCTCCGCTTGTGGATGACACAAATAGAGAAAGAACCAGATGCAAATGCAATCTCCTTGGACAATATTGATATATTGTCTAAGTGGAGGGTGGAGATTGAGACTCCTATCATGGAGGAGTCACCTGCATGGCTAAAGATAGAGGAGGGGCAGGAGGAGGGGAAAGAGGAGGAAGAGGAGGAGGAGGAGGTTGGAGACACCATGGAGGGTGATGCGCTAGAATCGCCACCACCTTTTGCACCGATTTATACATCTAGTCCTCCATCCATCACTTAGCATCTAGTATTAGATGCAGGGCCAAGGCCTTCTACTTGTTGGAGACATTTACCATCATACACACTTTTTTTGGTCAAATTGGCCTCGTTAAACCACTATACTAAGTATAATTGACATTAATTGACATTAGTGGAGCATTAATTGCCATCATCCAGTCACACCCATGCCTACCTATAGTCAAGGAGGCTAACTGGAGCACTCCGGGGGTGATCTGAGTGATATTAATGCACCTAATTGCTAACTGGTGGTTACAATAAGTTCAACCAGTCAGTTAAGGTGCCTCCTCTCATTAAATATATTATTTAATGATTATCTATTATTATTTAATGATTTGGAGTCAACAGGGCGCCTCCACCAACTTATGATGGTCAGTTCAGCTTTAGTTAACCTCATCGGGGTTCATTGAAGTCATGGAGCACTAGCACTTGATGGTTGGCTTGCTATGACATGTGTTTGATCTCCTTCAGTTGAGATTCAGTCATTTATTGCACTTCGACTTCAGTTAGGGTTTGGTGAGTCAATTAGGGTTTTGGTCAAGTGGTAAACTGAGTGTGAACCTATGGTTGAGAGTCAGTTAAGCCAGACTCACTCATGATTTCAAATTGCCTCCTTAGGTATTCGAATTTCTAATGGATTCAAGCAATTGCTTGACATTGTAATTGTAACTATTCATTGTTTATTGAATATACAGAGAGGAAACCATTCTAGTTCCGATTAACACCATTTCATGAGTATTTGTTGATTATTCTTTGATGAGATTGATTCTTTGTTCCTAGATCAATGTGCAAGAATAATATGGTATCAGAGCATACGGCGGATCAAAGATCTATCTCTCAAAAACAAGCTTTTTGAGAGATTTCTCCATGAAAAGTGAGCAATAGCTCAAAAATCCAGCACTGCACCAGAAGCCAAGGCTTACCACTCAATACCCCAAGTAAAGAACTTGTTGATCAAGCTTGCTTGATTGACTATGCTGGGTGTGATGAAAGCCTAAAATGTGCAGGCTTTCCTACCTTACGGTGCCCCTTTTGTTTTGATTTGCAGGTTTTAACAGGTACAACTTCGAATGGACTCATCAATCCCTCTTCTCACCCCATTCACAAGCTATTTAGAATGGAAGTTGAAGATGATTGCATCTCTGAAGATACGAGGTCTCTATGAGGTGTCTATTGGACTTGGAAAAGAGTCTTACAAGAATGATAATGACTGGATAAATGACGATGATAGAGCTTTTGGAGCAATATGTATGGCCCTTTCTCCTAGCTCGTACTACCTTATTGGTTCTGCTGAATACCCAAAGGAAGTCTAGACAAAATTGGACAGAACCTTTGGCAAGCACAATGAGGATCATAATAGTACTTCAGAGATCACAGCCAGCACCACAAGAGTTCTTTGCTCAAAAGTATCGGCCTCTACTCTCTCTGATGAAGTTGTTCAAGATGAAAATGAAGCAGAATCTTCTACACAGTCAATTAGAATTGAAGAAAGTCTCCATGCAGTAACTCCTTCTCCTGATGCTCTGGAAGTTAATGAGATCTCTGATATCTCATATTATCATATTGCTGAAATAGAAGAAGACATTCAAATCTTTGATATTGAAGAAAAATGCTGCTGCACTTCCATGCAAACATTCACCGGTGATTTTCCTTTGAATTCTGTGCAAAATTTACTAGTAATTGCTTCCGAAAGTGAAGAGAAATTTGATTTTTCTCCTTGTAATGTTGCTGCTGGTGTGAAAATATGTAAAAAATTAGATATTTTGGAAGAAATATCAGATTATAAGAATGACAGATTCACTCCCCATGATCTATATCTTCCAGCAAAATCCTGCAGGATTGCATGCACCAAAATTCAGAATTTTGAAGAAAAAGACAACTGTGCATCCACTGTCTCGGTTGACCATAATTTTGGATCTGATATAACCTTATTGGATCTGGTATGATCTTATTTGGATCTGATCTGATATTTCTTGGTTCAAAATTTCAGTTTCATAAACTTTCAGTACTACTTGTAGTTGTTCTCATCAACGGTGTGAAGAAACAAGTACCGCAAGTCTCTTACAAAACTGTTGCTGGGGATTTGATTTCATTTCACAGTTTTGGATCTATTGTGAAATTATTTATATCTGATTTACATTCTGATCTGATATTATTTTTTTCATATTTTAAAATCCAAGAGCTTTCAATCATGCTTGTAGCTGCTCTCACCAATTCCGGTGTGAAAAATCAAGTACCGTAGTTCTTCTTCAATTTTGCTACTGGGGATTTGGTGTTAGTTTCCTCTTATGAGGTTGATGATATTTTATTTTGTGAATCATTAGATATTTCTGAAGCTATATCAGATTATTGAGCTCAAGAATTCGCTCTCCAGAGTCCCAGGGCTTCTCTACCTTTGGTCACATGCTCATCTCCTCACAGAACTATTAAAGAGGAAGACATTCTGCATCCGCTTGGACACTTGCTCCTAAAAATTGGGGCTGATTTTACCACTCATGGTTTGCTGTTCAAGGCTGCAACATATCAGTTTCTTGAGTGTTCCACACATGGTTCGAATGCTCAAGAACCTTTACTCTTTCTTCAGATGATTTTAGTTGCTCTACATGGGTCCAGTTTTCACCGTGCAGCTGTTTATATTTCTGATTTAATTGAGTGCATTGTTCTTATTCCAAAGTGGAATATTCCTCCATAAATATTCATTTAGTTTGGATTCAGAGGTTCACATGCATAGTCTCAGGATGCTGCTGCATAGAAGAACCAATTCTTGATTTACTGCTTAGTTTGAGGGGGGTATTTTTCCCATGAGGTTTTCCCCGTTTCCTTGGTTATATTAAGCAATTACTTTATTGTACAGGGTATTTTTCCCATGAGGTTTTCCCCGTTTCCTTGGTTATATTAAGTAGTTAATTTATTGTATAGGGTGACCTATGGCCTTAGTTGTCGGGGCGATAGCATTTTTATGCATCTATGTTTTCTAACTCTTCCTAAGTATAGCTTAAGGGGGGGTGTTGGAGACATTTACCATCATACACACTCTTTTTGGTCAAATTGGCCTAGTTAAACTACTATCCTAAGTATAATTGACATTAATTGACATCAGTGGAGCATTAATTGCCATCATCCAGTCACACCCACGCCTACCTACAGTCAAGGAGGCTAACTTAGCCTTCTCCTACAGTCAAGGAGGCTAACTGGAGCACTTCAGGGGTGATCTGAGTGATATTAATACACCTAATTGCTAACTAGTGGTTACAATCAGCTCAACCAGTCAGTTAAGGCGCCTCATCTCATTAAATATATTATTTAATTATTATTTATTATTATTTAATGATCTGGAGTCAACAAGGCGCCTCCACCAACTTTTGATGGTCAGTTCAGCTTCAGTTAACCTCATCGGGGTTCATTGAAGTCATGGAGAACTAGCACTTGATGGTTGGCTTGCTATGACATGTGCTTGATCTCCTTCAGTTGAGATTCAGTCATTTATTGCACTCTGACTTCAGTTAGGGTTTGGTAAGTCAATTAGGGTTTTGGTCAAGTGGTAAACTGAGTGTGAACCTATGGTTGAGAGTTAGTTAAGCTAGACTCACTCATGATTTCAAATTGCCTCCTTAGGTATTCAAATTTCTCATGGATTCAAGCAATTGCTTGACATTGTTATTGTAACTATTCATTGTTTATTGAATATACATAGAGGAAACCATTCTAGTTCTAATTAACACCATTTCATGAGTATTTGTTGATTATTCTTTGATGAGATTGATTCTTTGTTCCTAGATCAATGTGAAAGATTAATACTACTGTTGGTACTAGTGCTAGGGGTAGGCCTGACAAACGACCCATGATATTTTCCCGTAAAAGGGGAAGAGGGAATTGATATTAGATAGCTAGATGCTAGTTTTCCTCAGATACATTTATATATGTGATGTCATTTTGTATTGTTTATACACTTTTGATTCCTTGATTGGACAACTATGACGATTCAAGATTTAGTATTGACTTTGATGTATCATTTTATATTTGTCATGACTACATGATGATGATATATATATCAGTGCTTTCTTCATATTTATGTTCCAATGTGTTTTTCTGATGTTATTGTTGCTTTATATGTTTAAAATTCTAAAAAAAATGAATGTATTTTCTATTTTTTAATGTTTGTCGACTTTTGCCGATTTTTCCCAATTTTTTCACCGATGTTGCCGAGAAGTTGTATTCATGACCCTTGCCGAATTTTTCAACATTGCTTCTTATTGGTTAGAGATGGCTTCCAACACCTTCAAACCAAAGGTAAGACTTGAAGGGTCAGCCAACTACAATTCATGGAAAGCAAGGTTTATGGCCACCTTGGAAGAAAACGATCTTGATGACTTGGTCATCAATGCTATAGAATAACCTACAACTAATGCAGGACGAATAGCCTTTAAGAAAAAGCAATCGAAGGAAAGAAGAATTATCTATGACTCAATTAAGGTGACCTTGATGTCTGCCTTAACACCACTGAAGAATGTCAAAGAATGTTTTGACACCTTGACAAATCTATACGAGAAGAAAGCACCCAGTCAGAAGAGAGTACTAAAGAAGAGACTTCATACATTAAAGATGGAAAAGGATGAAGGTGTGGCCCCCTTCTTCACAAAAATTGCCCAGGTAAGAGATCAACTTTTTGCCCATGGTTTTCTTGTAGATGATGGTGATCTTGTCCAAGCTGTTTTTATGGTCTTCCTAGTTCTTGGGATACCTTTCTGGCTGTTGTAAGTGGACGTGAAACTCAGCCAAACTTTGTTAGACTTTCACATGACGGTTTGGAAGAAGAAGGAAGAATTCAAAGAAGATCTAATGGTGCTAAGGAAGGGAACCTTTCCCTTACAACCAAGACAAAGAAGTTCAAGAAACCCTTCCCTCCAAAGAAGAAATAAAAGAAGCCACAAGGTAAGAAACTAGATGCATCGAAAATTGAACGTTTTAACTGACACAAAATGGGACATTCTGCCAGGGACTTTAGGCAACCAAAGAGAAGGTTCAAAAGAATATTTGAAGCATCTGCAACAGAGGAAGAAGAACCAAAGAAAAAGAAGAGTGCCAAGTCTTCCAAAGAAGAATAATCTAGAAGAGAATACTACTTGATCTCTGCTCTCTCTGGATCCATCACCAATAGTGCTAACTCTTAAAAAGTGGATAGTGGAGCTTCAAGACATATGACAGGATTTCATGAAGCTCTTACAAGCTATAGGAAGAAGAATTTCGCTAATCAAGTAGAACTTGGAGATGATACCACCTACAAAATTGAAGGATTTGGCTCAGTATCATTTCAACTTGACTCAGGGACTGTTTTGCATATCAAAGATATACTATATGTCCCTGGCTTGAAGAAGAATCTGCTCTCAGTTGCTAGCTTAGAAGATAAAGGCTACAAAGTTATCTTCATGGATAGAAAGGTTCTACTATGGTCAAAGAATGAAAAGTTGAGCTCAACTGAATTAATCGGATTCGAAAGGGAGGTATTTACAAAGCATTCAGACACTCCACTCAAGCATTGGTTCATAACACAATCCACCCATGTGATTATGGCATCGAATATTTGGACACCTTCATTATACAACTCTCCCTGTTCTTCAAAAGATGGTTATGGGTATGCCTAAGTTTTCTCATGAACATAGTGGTGTTTGCAAAGGTTGTGATCTAGGCAAAAATACTTAAAAATCTTTCTGCAGAAGTAATAGTAGATCTAAAGGGATCTTGGACATGATTCAGTCTGACATATGTTGACCCATGTCTTCACCTTCCTTGATTGATTGTTTGTACTATGTACTATTCATAGGTGATTACTCTCGCAAATATTGGATTTACTTTCTAAAGGTTAAAAGTCAAACTTTTGACAAGTTCAAGGAGTTCAAGGCTCTAATTGAAAACAAGACAGGAAGACACATCTGTATCTTGAGGTCAGACAATGGAGGTGATTTTGAATCTAATGAGTTTGATGATTTTTGTAGAGAAGCATGAATCAAGAGGGATCTAACAGTGCCATACAACCCTCAACAGAATGGGGATGCTGAAAGGAAGAATAGAACAATATGTGAAGCTGCCAAAGCTATGTTATGTTTTGATCTTCCTTTATCTATGTGGGCTAAGGCTTCCTATATTGCTGTTTACATTCAAAACAAAATCCCTCATGCCATCTTGGGGGAAAAGACTCCAGAAGAAGTATTCACAAGCAAGAAACCCGCAGTTGATAACATGAGTATCTTTGGCACTTTTGTATATATTCATGTGCCAAAAGAAATCGAGATCTAAGCTAGAGCCTTCCGAAAAGAAAGGCACATTTGTTGGTTACAATGAAAGCTCAAAAGATTACCGCATCAATGTTCCTGGACAAAGGTATAGTGAAGTCAGAAAAGATGTGATATTCCACGAGGAAGCTGTGTTCCGCTGCTCAAAAGAGCTTCCAAAGGATACGGAAGAATCTCCCTTTGAAATTCTAGATACTCCTCATTTAGAGGTTCATAGGGAGGAACAAGAAAATGAGCCTCAAATTTGGAATGCACCCCTAGAATAAGAAAGATCAACTAGGAACTAATTGAGGCTCCTCCCTCCAAGAGAAGACCTGCTTGGTTTCAAGAAACATTGCAAGAAGTTGAGAAGCTTAAAGCTCCTCCTAAAAGCTTCAGAGAAAGCAAGAAGCCCTAGAAGTACTTAGGTCTTATGAGCAAGCTCATTTATGCAAAACCTTCTACATATAAAGAAGCAGATAATCTACAGGTATGGAATGATGCCATGATTGAAGAATATAATTCAATTATGAAAAATGATGTGTGCGAAATTGTCCCCAGACCAATAGGGAAGTTTGTGGTAATGTCTAAATGGCTTTACAAAATCAAGCATGTCGTTGATGGCAGCATTGACAAATATAAAGCAAGGTTTGTAGCACAAGGCTTCTCTAAAAAAGAAGGCATAGATTATGATGAAACTTTTGCTCCCGTCGCTAGATATACCACCATCAAAACAATCATCTCCCTCGCTGCTGTTTTTGGATGGAAACTCCACCAAATGGATGTAAAGACAACTTTCCTAAATGGAAAAATTGAAGAAGTCTACATAGAGCAACCAGAAGGCTTTGTGACTCATGGGGAGAAGTCTCATGTGTGTTAACTATAGAAAGCCTTATCTGGGCTCAAACAAGCCCCAAGAGTTTGGTATGCAAGAATTGATAGCTATCTTCATAGCTTGGGGTTCTCCAAAAGTACTTATGACTCCAACCTATACTTTAAGGTTGTTCATAATCATCACTTGACCATAGTTCTGTATGTGGACGACTTGTTCCTCACTAGAGAGGAACAACTGATAGCTCAATGTAAGAGGGAGATCACCTCTAAAATCGAGATGAAGGATCTGGGTCTAATGCACTATTTTCTTGGCTTAGAGGTCTGGAAAAATCCAGATGAGATCTTCCTGTCACAAGGAAAGTATGCATTCGATGTCTTGCAGAGATTTGGAATGCAATACTGTAAGCCCATGAGCATACCCATGACAACAAACTTGAAGAAGTTACATGACTCGGCCACTTGTTCAAAGGTTGTGGGTCCTCCTCAGTATCAACAACTCATTGAATCCTTGATGTATCTAGTGCATACTAGACCAAATATTTGTTACACAGTGAATGCATGAAGATAGCTATGCAAGAATTGATAGCTATCTTCATAGCTTGGGGTTCTCCAAAAGTAATTCTGACTCCAACCTATACTTTAAGGTTGTTCATAATCATCACTTGAACATAGTTCTATATGTGGATGACTTGTTCCTCACTAGAGAGGAACAACTAATAGCTCAATGTAAGAGGGAGCTCACCTCTAAAATCGAGATGAAGGATCTGGGTCTGATGCACTATTTTCTAGGCTTAGAGCTCTGGAAAAAGCCAGATGAGATCTTCCTGTCACAAGGAAAGTATGCATTCGATGTTTCACAGAGATTTGGAATGCAAGACTGCAAGCCCATGAGCATACCCATGGCAACAAACTTGAATAAGTTACGTGACTCAACCACTTGTTCAAAGGTTGTGGGTCCTCCTCAGTATCGACAACTCATTGAATCCTTGATGTATCTAGTGCATACGAGACCATATATTTGTTACCCAATGAATGCATTGAGTCAGTTCATGTCTGAACCAAAGCACATACACTAGGTAGCTACTAAACATGTGCCCAAATATGTGCGAGGTACTATTACTTATGGGCTGAAGTATACCTCCAGCAGTGGAGTAATGCTAGTTGGACATGCTGACTCCGATTGGGTTGGTAGTGCAGTAGACCAGAAAATCACATCAGGATACTGCTTCAATATGGGATCAACAATTATCTCTTGGTCTAGCAGGAAATAGGTTCCATAGCTCATAACACAGTTGAAGCTGAGTATATTGCTACCAATGATTCCTGCAAAGAATCAATATGGCTTAGGAAACTTCTCTCTGACCTGTTTGGTGGAAAGCTTGAGTCAACTGTTATTCATTGTGATAATCAGAGTTGCATAAAGCTTTCAGAGAACCCTGCATTTTAGGACAGATCAAAACATATAGAAATGAAGTATCACTTCATCAGAGACTTAGTTCAGCGAGGTACCTTGAAGCTTCAGTACATCAGTACGGATGAACAAATTGCAGACATATTGACCAAGTCTTTGACTTCAGCAAAGTTTGTGTACTTACGTGACAAGCTTGGTATTACAAAGAATACCTCTCTCGCTGAGAGGGTGTGTTGATTTTTACTAAGCAGCATCGAGATCCATTCTCTGGGAGAATGGAAGCACCTGGTTAGTTACCAGGAAATCAACCCAGTCTGGGACTGGGACCTCAACCTGGGGTTGAGGGCCATTCTCTAAGAGAATGGAGGCACCTGGTCAGTTACCAGGAAATCAACCCAGTCTAGGACTAGGACCTCAGCTTGGGGCTGAGGGCAATTCTCTGGGAGAATGGGGGCACCTGGTCAGTTACCAAGAAATTAACCCAGTTTGGGACCGGGACCTTAGCTTGGGGTTGAGGGCCATTCTATGGGAGAATGGAGGCGCTTGGTCAGTTACCAAGTAATCGACATTAAGTCATCTGATGCATCCTATGGATGAGGAACCTGATCAGTTACCAAGTCATCACCATAATACCTAGTCTGGGTCTAGGCAAGTGATGCACTCTTCTCCTTGATCTATGGGCTATGAGACCTTCTCAGGGATTAGCTACCCCTAGTGGAGAGACCTAGCACTTGATCTTGGTGGAAACAAGGAGAATGAGATAAAGCATTTAATAATCCTCCTTATTTATGAAGATGCACTTTGAGTGGGCATGAATGGACCATTGGGACCTTGAAGAACTCTTGAGAGAACTTGTTGTGGTCTTAGAATCACTTGAAGGACCAAGAAACCCTAGCACAACTTGTATTGGTCCAAGTGGAAATCAAATGAAGGTCCAAGTGTCTCAAAGACAAAGACTAAAAGGCCAATGAACCACAAAAGATTAAAAGTCAATGGTCAAAGATGAAAAAGAATAAAATGCCTACGACCAACTTCCTAATTATGTGGAAACATTTTATGTTTGATGAACTATAAATAAAGAAGCATTTCAAATCATTTCATCATCATCCAATATCATCATTCACTTCTACAAAAGAATAAGACGTGTTTATCTGTTGGTCTCTCCTCCTATATAGCAACATTTTTTGATTTGAGGAATATTCGGTGGCTATTTGATGGTGACTATTTTTCTTCCTAGCGTGGATACCATCACTTTGTTGTTCCCTCTTCCTTCATGGAAACAACAACAAGAGGTTACTACAGTCACGGTTTCCTTATTTGGGATCTCCACAATGCACCCAAGCATGTTAGGGTTGTCATACATGCACCCGAGCCTTGCTAGGGTTATCATACATGCACCCGAGCCCTGTTAGCATTGTACTACAGTAGCAACAACTCATAGTGGTAGCTTCCAACAGTCACGGTGGTGGTAGCAACAGCAGTGGCAAACCCTCGGTGGCAGCCGCAGGCCATCAACATCCCACACAGATACACAACAACAGTCCATGTGGCAGCAACAGGCTTGCAACAGTCCACGTGGCAGCAACAGGCTTCCAACAGTCCCCGCAGGCACACAGTAGCAGGTGACCATAGTCCACATGGCAGCAGCATGGTAATTACAGTCCACGGTGGTAGCAGTGAATGGTAAATTTCTCATATGTTGAAGAACACAGGTTGTAAAATCTTGGTTGATCTTTATCTACATTCATCTCAGAATTCTGTGAACAAATTGATCTCTGCTCATGTACAAACTCAGTCATCTCATTTAGAGGATGAATTATTAATGCTTTGGGGTTTTCGTCCTTAGAAGGTTTCCCCGTGAAAACTCTTGTGTTCTATTGTGTGGATGATGGTTTTACTGCTGTTGAAATCTCTAGTACTATCTCTATTACAGTCTGCAAAATTTTAATTATCATACACATGTTAAATTTCAACAAAAATATCTACTTATGCCATAGGCATAGTCAGCTGCATGTATGGGGAAAAATGTCTCCTAGTTTGTTGACTAGTCATCAAATAAAAAATCTAAACATGAATTTCAATAATAATGAATTTGAACTTGCTAAAAATGTGGGATTTATTAGAAATTGAATTGAGTGAATATGCCTCTTCAATGAATATTTTAGAAGGATTTTACAAAATTTGCAAAAGAGGCAAGAAAGGCCTCTTTGAATTTGCGTGACTCTTATCTATTCCAAGGCAAGCTTAGCATTTCAGAACTCTAGTGATTGTGCAAAAGATTTATTTGTGAGATTATTTAATGACTTTTATTACGTCTTCGAGCTTGGGGAAAGCTTTGTCATTTCTTCCAATCTCATGAAAATATCTTCCATGGATTTTCCTTAATGCTTCTTCTTTTACCAGGCTGAAGGTTAGGTGTTGGGGTTGGGATCAGTATAAACTCTTTTGTTCAACACAAGAGTAGAAAATTAGCATGCATTTGTGCTTTATTAGAGAATGAGTTTGGAATCATTAATTTCTATCCTCCATGACATGATTTGCATGACATCTTTATCATTTTTACATGATTTGCAACTAGTCCTCATACAATAAAGTTAAGTTGGAGGAATTTTTACAAGTGAGAGGAGATCAATTTATTTCCTCCCTTTAACCCCATCAATTAGATAGATACTCCCAATGATTGTAGAATATGGATGAATTCTTTTATATGTAATGCAGAAAACATGTAATCAAGGATTCATAAATAAAAATATGCACAAGGGCGCATGTATAGCTTTAGGATTAAAACCTCATAGCTTTCATAAATAACAAGACAATGCTAAAGATGGGAATAAATTATAAATATGCTAATCTGAACTAGATAGATGTCATCCTTTATAAATGGAATTGTTTCACATTGAAAATTGAATTACTAGGCGTACTGTCAGAGTGAAGAATTAACAATAATCAATGTTTGGAAGCCGAAAAAGAGAAAAAAACAAAGAAGTTAGAACTACACCTCATCATTTACACACTGAAGTACAAAAGTGAAGAATCTATGTTCTAGATCCCTATATTTAAACAATAATTTGATCACCACAACATATTTATGAAAATTTTTGAACCCCAACCCATTTTCAAGTTTAGTTTCACTGCATGTTAGTTTAATTCCCAAACCCCAGCATGCATAAATACATTGCATTTAATAATAGGTTATTTTCAGAGAATCTGCAGTGGTCATTTTGAAAGTCGACGTTTCGATTCCGAATCAGGGACCATCATTAGGACAAAAAGTCGGATAGATAAGCTGTAGATAAGGAGTGATAAATAGGTATGATGTTTAAGTTTTTTTAGGTTTTTTAATTTCAGTTATTAGCAGACTAGGTTTATGAAATTTAAATATGTCTAAGAGGTTTAAAATTAAAATGTTTTAATTTTTTTTAAATTAATAATGAAAATATTAGTATTATTAAGGAATTTAAATATTTTATATAATGAGGTTTTTTATAAAGTAATCAAGTTTTTAAAACTATTTAATTACAAATTTTGAACTATTTTTTAAAAGATTTTAAATTAAGTTTAAAAGTTATGTAGAATTGTTTTAAAATTTTTTAATTTTATGTTAAAAGGTTTTTTGTTATAAGGTTTCTTATTAAAAATGTTATAAAGTTTATTATAAAAAGTATTAATTTTTTTTATAAAGTGTTAATTTTTTTAAAAAATTGTTATAAAGTTTTATAACGAGTATTAAAAAGTATTAAAATATTATTTTATTTTTATTTTTTAAATTGTTATAAAGTTTTTTTATAAAAAGTATTAATTTTTTTATAAAGTATTAAATATTTTTAAAATATTTTTAAAAATTGTTAAAAAGTTTTATAAAGAGTATTACAAATTTTTAATTTTTTTTAAAGTATTAAAATATTTTTTAAAAATTGTTATAAAGTTTTTTATAAAAGTATTAAAATTTTTAATTTTTTTTAAAAAGTATTAAAATATTTTATAAAAATATAAAAATATTTTTTTTATAAGAATATTAAAATATTTTTTTTTATAAAAATATTAAAATATTTTTAAAAATAATAAATTTTAAATTTCAATTTTTAAGAAGAGGTTTTTAATGACACTTAAAGTATTAAAGTTCTTTTAAGGTTAATTAGTTAAGGACACGGGACTAGGGTTAGGAATTATAACCTAGAAAATTCGAATTTGCTATGATTTTGACATTTGATTAGGGGGACCTAGTTTTTACTTACCTCAAATCCACCATCCCTGTTTAGGTTTTTTGGGTGTTTAATTATTTCAAGGGCTTCTATGAAACACCTTTTGTAATAGTGGTTTTCTCTAGCAAGCATCGAGGTTTCTTCAAGGAAGATGTGGTGTCTTGTTTTCTCCAAGTGTTCTGCTAAGGCTGAGGTGCGGGTGCATTGGTTGCAGATGTCATCCATGTGTTCCCTCATTCTAACCTTGAGAGACCGACCAGTTTCCCCAATGTAGTTAAGGCCACATAAACGTGTAACCTTATAGACACCTTTTTGCTGACGTTCGTCAATCTTGCCCTTGACAGTTCTCATTTTCTGCCTTAATGTCTCTAGAGGTTTGAAAGCTGTAAGGATCTCCTTCTTTCTAAGGATTTTGGAAACCCTATCGGTGACGCCTTGAATGTAAGGGAGGTAGGCCCTCTTTTTTTCACTGCGTTGTTGGGGGTTTTTTGGTTTACCTAAGGGGTTCCTAAAAACTCTCTTGATGACACCCTCTTTGGAGTATCTATCTAATTGTTGAACTAATACGTGCCAACCTTCAACAAAAATTCAGACCTCAATTGGCAGTGATTTTACCCACACGTGCCAGCATTAAATGTTTTTGTACAAGTGTTATCACATATATAGTAGCCGGGATACCATATTCTATTTTTCAGATTCAGTACATTTTTCAGCTAGATCTCCTACATATGAGATGCTGAGATGACTAGTTTTGATGGATCATTATGTTGTTAGTGGACTATAGTACTCTCCCATGTCAGGACTGAGTCTCAGGACACTCAAATTTGAGGACTGACGTAGTCATTTAGTCATTTATAGAGCAGTTAGTGATGCCCAGATTTGTATTAGTATTTCTCATTAAACAGATGATGGTTTAGATGGATATATTTGCATGGTTATGACTCAGCTTTT
The DNA here is from genome assembly GCA_001517045.1 of Pseudotsuga menziesii. NCBI lineage: Eukaryota > Viridiplantae > Streptophyta > Pinopsida > Pinales > Pinaceae > Pseudotsuga > Pseudotsuga menziesii. The sequence continues at coordinate 238,961 of LPNX010683660.1, read as the reverse complement.
ATTATATTGTGTTATGGTTATCATTGCTCTTATACTCATTTTTGTGACATGTATTAGCATTTAGTGTCATGATCTGGAGGTCATATAAATATGTGGACTTAGATGCATCTATATTATGTATGTCCCTACTCAGACTTGGAAGTTCTTGGTCCATACTCATTGGTTTTACCCTCCTTATGGAGAATAGAGGTAGTTATTCCCACCATACTTTGGCTTGCAAGTGTTGGTTTCATTATTCATTATCTCCACCCATCCATTACCTTCTAGTGGTGTTTTAACCCAATTTACTACTTGACTTGTGGCATGGAGGACCTTTCCCCGCTAGAGCCTTTGTTGGACAAACCTCCCTGTTTATTTGTGTCTCGACTCTGAGTTGCCTAGGATATGTTTGCTTATCTGAAACAAGTAGTGCTGCCATCAATACAATGTATCTGGAAATGAAATGTATATCTTGAAAAAAATCCCATTCATGAAAAGTATTGTTTCTCAACATACATGAATGAAAGTCTAGCCTAATGAAATTGGCTCTGAAAAATGTGGTAATGAAATATCTTAAACATTCATGAAAAGTAGTGTTTTTCAACATACATGAATGCAAAGCCTAAAATAATAAAAGCCCGCATAAAACTTGTGTAAGACAGGTTGTGGAAGATCAATGGCCCAAAAAAGCAATGGTTCCTAAAATTTCTATCTAAAGATTGTTGGCCTTACTTGTATTGAGTTAGATTGTGAGCATTTGTCAAGGTGAGTAAGCACCTCTGAAGTAGTTCACCGACTTGTGAGGCACTGCCATCCCCTATGTTGTTGTTTGTCCTGCATATGGTTATATAGAGTATTGCCTTTCCATATCCAAAGTTTCACAATGTTGAGTTGGTGGTCATCTTTTGTTCTAACGTTGTAAATTTTAGCCTTCACCCTTCACTAGCAAATTGACTACAACTATGAAGTGAGTATGGCCTTGAAAGTCTGATCTGAGTTATGATTAATAAATGAAACCCTATATATATGTATTTGGTTGATGTACTACCAGTGACTGCTACTTGTTATGATTATTACTTAAATGATTTGTAGAGCATGTCTTAGCCCTTGAACACTTGCAGCATATGGATACCAGCTTGAGTTATATTGGTTATCTGATCATTTACAAGTTATTATTTTGTCTATTGGATATTGTTGATGATCAAGAAAAGACCTGGAAGGGGTATGAGTATATACCCTAGATGGATTTGGACTCTTTGAGTCTAATGAGACAACTTTTTTCCAGTTTCGGGCACTTGCAGAGATGATCAGGCTCATTTTACCCTTCTAATGCAGTTTTGCTTCGCTGGATGATGTGTCTGAGCAGGGAGATGTTTTTATTGGATCTCCTAGGGCGTTGTATGGGGCATAGGGGGTGCATCCACTTGATTGTACCAGAGTACCCCCCTCCCAGAGAGCCTAGTGGGCTCACTTAGACAACGCAGGAACCCTAAGAGGATGTTTTGGCAGGTTCACGTTTCCTGAGGTAGATTAAAAAATGATTAAATGGCTACTGAAGAAATTGATTTGGGCTACTGAGGAAAGGGAATGGCATGGGATGAGTCATGATGATGAGAGTGATGTCCTCCACACCTTCTCCAGCAGTTGCAGCACGTGATTGGGCCCACCCCTATTTTGTGGGCCTTTTATATTATTCTCTGGGGCTTTTGGGAGGCTCACGATTTCCTCAAGGAGGCACAAATTCATAAATTTAAAAGATTATATTATTTAATTGTGCCATGGGGACACCCAGAGGGAGTTAGTTAACACTCCATGAACCCACCATGTGCTTCATTTATTTCTTGTTGAGTGGGATCCCCTCTCCTAGGGTGATTTAGTCCATTTTTATATTATATTGTTATATTGATCCATGAATTATATGTTGAGCTCATCTCAACCATTGATTAGGAATTTCTATATTTTAATCTTAGCCACTCATTTGAAAAGTGGTTAGGATTTTGGTTCTCTCGTTCCTATTTAAAGGAGAGAGCTTCTCATTTGTAAGGGGTCTTTGGCTCTTGGATCTGGATAATAGAAAAACTTTTCTTGTGGATATTTTTTGGATCTCCTTTGCATTTGGTGTTCTTAGATGCTGATTGGAAAGTATTTTGCTTCCTAGCATTTGAGAAATTGTGCAAGATCTATATTTTTTTGGGAATCTTTGTCTTGTCTACAGGAGGGAGACAAATCAGCTAAAAAACACAAAGGTAAGACTCAGTTCAAAAACGCAGAGGTAAAACTCAGCTCAAAAATGCAGAGCATAAAATTTGGTCCAACAAATCGCAGAGGCAAGACTCAGTCCAACAAAACACAAAGGTAAAAGACAGGTAAAAAATGCATAGGTAAAACTCAGTTCAAAAACACAGAGGTAAAACTCAGCTAAAAAACGTAGAGCATAAACCCAAGATGAGACTTAACGCAGCCGCAGGGTTACGTGAGTGAAGGAGTCAGCCGCACTGAATAGAGTTCACGCAGTGGAAAGACGTCATGAAGACATGCAGACAGAGAGAGCCCGATGCATGGAGGATTATGCTGGCGAATGAGGTATGACAGGGGCAGACCAAGAAAAGATTCGATACCTCTCATGCTACCTTAAGACTTTAATTTATAAGGTTTAGACAAAGTTAGAAGTGGTCCAAAAAATCCAAAGATTTTAATAAATAAGAAACATAAGGTAAATTAAATGGACCAAGTGTCTTTATTAATAAAACCATAAAGGTTTTATTAATAAGACCATAAAGTAAAACTAAGACTTAGGATAGGATAAAGTGGTCAACAATAAAACAACAAATAAAATGGTCAAGAAATAAAGATAAAAGGTCCAATAATTTAATTAATAAAATCATAAACAATAAGTGGTCCAATGGTCATTTTGTAAAACTATAAAATACATCTAGGATAGTGTACAAAATAAAATCCATAAATAGGAGTCATCATAATCAAAGGCACACACAAGTAAGAGTGCCAGGACCAAGTAAGCTAAAGGACCAAGAGTCAACAAGGGGACCATAATCCACACAACACACAACCATAAGAATAAGGTGAGCCATAAGGGTGGATAAGAATTCAACAAGAGGACCAAAGACTTTGCTCTCCTTCAAGGTACATAGTTTAATATATTTTGTCATCACTGTATAAGGGGGGAGATCTAAATGGATGGTATAATCCTTTTGTCCTTAACACTGCTCCTAAGGCTTAAGTACTAGGGACATCATCAAGGGGTGGCCAATCCCTTGAGAAGCAACCTTGTAATAATCTGTTAGGAGAGGGGACATCATTATCTTCCATTCTTAATGAATGGCTTTCAGCCTTAGGCTGAGTTTCATTCTCACACTGAATCAGGTTGATCAATCCCTAGACCCTGACTGGGTCCTCCATTCTCTCGCAGAATGGTTCTTAGTACTAAGATGAGTTTCAATCTCACACTGAAAGTTGATCAACTACCTGCAGGACCTACTTGGAAATCGTGTCCCTGCTTCAAGACCAGAATATATCTCTGCCTCTGCTTGCAGGCTCTACTTGGACATTGTTTCCCTGGTCCCAAACTAGAATACCCTAGAGGCATATAGGGGCCCTAGCCACATGATAGGGGCTTTGCCATGGAATCAACTTGCTTGGTCCTAGAACAAGAACCCCAGGAGACTACTGAGGGCCCTAGGGTACCTTCTAGGGTCTTATTCTATCCTCTATGAGAATGGGTCTCGCAGCTGCACAAAATTTAACATATGTATGATAGACTCCATGTTGCTATGTGTCTTTGGCTATGAAGTATGTGGCTTGGCCAGTGTGGCTGGGTTCACAGGGTAGTTCTCCTTTAGTTCTCAAAACAAGTGCTCCACCATAACAATGTTTCTAAACAATAAAGCATCAGAACTCGTAAAAGCTATATCTAAAGGATGCAAAATTTATAAATGTGTTAAAGGTAGTCAGCGACCAAGCAGTTGAGCACTCATTCTTTGTATAATGTAAGGCTCATCTGCCCTCCACAGGGGCGGCAGGAGAGGCAAACCTGTCGAGGCCTAGGATTGCTCGCTGGCAGCGGGTTTAGGCCTTAGTCATTTCCTTGAGCCCAGAAGGCTTTCCAGGGCACCTGCTCTTATAGGTTGGCTACTACCTTGTGAAATATAAAGTGTATTGAAAAGGTTAATGGTCAAATGATGAGCACTCACTCCTTGTATATTGTTCAGCTCATGTGCCACCACAGGACATCAGGGTGAGAGTAGCTTGCAAAGGCTGTTCTTTGTCAGTACTGGAGCCCATAAGGTTTCCAGGGCACCTACCTTTGAAGGTTGACCTATATTGCAAATAAAGTGCAAAGGAAAACTTGTTAGAGTCTAAGGGAAGCATATCCAAGTACTTTATCTATGAGACACTCCCATCCCCTATTTCTATCTGTCATACATATGTCACCTTGGTTGAGTGTATTATTTATCAGTCGGATAGATCACTGAGTCGAAGTCAATTAAAAGTCATTCCATTTTTCCTTAACCTTGTTCTTCCATCCTCACCCATCTATAGCACATTGTTTACCCTTTGTAAGTATGGCATGAACAAGCAGAATTCCAGAAAGTTCCAAGATTCGTTAGAAGCTCGGGTACATATCACTATTATTACTATTTGTCACCATGATTATGAGTAACTGATTCAAGTTTGGCTTTGATATACACCATTGGATCATTTTTATGTTAGATTGATATAGTTTCTCACCTTCAGTTTGGGTGCTTTGACCTGGTCTACCTAGTTTACCAAGTCAATCACGGTTTCCAAGGCAGTGACTAAAAAATGCAACATGATCTATATTTGTTCCAAACATGCCCGGGACCAATACAACGGATTCATTTTTGAGAGTTTGGCCCTGGTTCTCTTAATAAGTGATTATTATCACATAATTATTGGCCAAATGATCAAAATTTCATTAGATGAAATTTCAATTTAAAATGGGCCTTCCAAAAATAATACAAATTCCATGTCATCATGTATTAGCCAATTAAAATGATTTAAAATTCAAAAAGGGAGCACCTCTTAAACAATTTTTTAATATAAATTTGGGGATAGGTATCATAAAAAAACTACTTTTTTTGTTCGTATTTTCGACATATCTTCCTGTTTTTTTACTCAAATTTCGATTGGGATAGCTCGTTGGATGCGGAGTTAAATTTTGCATCCAACGAGTACCCACTCAGCATACTTTTGAAGGGCCCCGCTACCCCAAAAACAAGAAATACCTGAAAGTATGCTGAGTGGGTACTCGATGTCATCATCACATTTTTTTAGGTATTTCTTGTTTTTGGGGTAGTGGGGCCCATCAAAAGTATGCTGAGTGGGTACTCGTTGGATGTGGAATTTAGTTCTGCATCCAACAAGCTCTCCCGATCGAAATTTGAGTAAAAACACAGGGAGATATGTTGAAAATACGAACAAAAAAGTAGTTTTTTCTTTTCTTCCTTCAAAATTAATAAATATTATTTTATTAATTTTCCTTAGGAGGCCCATTTTGAGTTGAAATTTCCTCTAATGATTCCAGATGGCAGTATGATTAGTTCTCCTAGAGGAGAGCAGTGTTCCAGGGGGTATGAATAGTCACTTATACCATTCTTCTATGTCTCTAGGTCATCCAACGCAGTCAGTTTGCCCCAGTTTGCACACTGGATAGAGTTATGGTGGATTTATCATTTTCTAGAGATTGTACCAGCAAAAATGAACTAGAGAAATCATTGAAAAAATTGATTTGGCCTCCTGGGTCAAGGAAATGGCTTGGAATTTTGGCAGATGATGTGTTTCAGTGTCATGAACCTCTAGCAATTTTCAGTCAGCAGATGTCCGAATTATTTTATATTGGCTCAGCCAGTGAGGAAATCCCCCCAAGGGGCGCCCCCTCAACTTGGCCATTGATGTATTTCATTGTTATATAATGTATTATGAAGTTAAAGGGGCCTAGGGTGAATTAATCCCCTAGTGACCCCATCCTATGTGTTATCATGTCACATCTTATGTTATAATGTGACTTTCACTTTAGAGAAGCGTCCTTCAGCAAAGTGCGCCCCCTTTTTTGAATTAGTCACTTGATCCATGTATTGATCTATGTATTGTTGATCTCCATAATTTATGATGTTATAATTTAAACTATTGGATGCAAAAGTAAGTTATGGTTTACGTATCTCTCAAACTATTTAAGAGAGGTGACCCCCCCATTGTAATTCATGAGCTATGGCACCAAAATTTGAATAAAGAGATTTTTGTCTAGGATTACACTCTGAGTTCTTCTGATGTGTTGATGATTTGTTGATTGGTATGGCTATTCTTTTGTACTGAGTTTATGTCGGGATACATCTTGTATATTTTCTTGCACCCATCCATCTGTAGGTTGAAGGAGGCGCACTTGAGGAAGGCGCACTAGTGGTGAGACTAACTCTATGCCGGCTCTTAGGTTTTGTGTCAAAACCCAAAATTTCGAAAAATTTAAAACTTTTAAAAATAGCATATAAACACATTAAATGTAGTTATTAATGGTTTGATTAGTTTATGCTAAAAGAATTGCAACTGAATGATCTTTACTTATGTTTAACTTAAATGATGAGTTCTTGTCAGTTGCTGATTGTTTTCTGGTTGCAACCGCAAGGGAGATTGCTATGACAGGATGGGCTTACTTAGCTTCTAAGCTAATGCAACCGTTTTTTCTTTCTCTTACAGATACACAGGTAAAGTTCAAGTCGCTGCTAACAGATCTTTTTAAAGTAATATATAACAATTTGCTGTACCAAATCATTCAGTAAAAATATAGATATATAAGCATGCTAGCCAGTCTATCAAGCTTTTACAGGTAAAACTTTTCCTATAATATTTCTTTAAGATCTTACTAAAAGAAAATTTGGTATTTACTTATAGAAATGATAGCTGTTTTTTTTTTCTTTATAATTCCAGTGTTAAGCATCTCTATGAGGTACTGAAATCAGTTAATGAGGTGACTGTAATGCAACCCTAGAGGTAATAATAATAATCTATATACTTTCTTACTTCTAGAAATTATAATATTTTCTATCTGATACATGTCTGTACTTATCTTATAAAGATTACACTGATTGGAAAAGCTATTTCTACTTCCCAGATAACAAAAGAATATCCTCTAAAGTACCTCGAGGCTTAGTCCAAGATTTGTCAAGGTCAAACTTATTATAAGTTTCCAAGTTTAAACTATCATCCATATTGGTGATAACAATTACATAAATTGCTATTCATACTCTATTTACCAAACTTTATAATTCTTTAAACATGAAGGACAACTAAAGCCTAGATATTATCATACAGAATTCCAAAGCTACTAAGAGGTTGCTATTATAATGATAATTTCTATAATTAGATACGATAGTTTGGATACAGTTTTATACCCTAATTTCTACTTAGTGGAAATTATAAATGCAAGTATAATCTTTCGAATTAGATAGGCCTGTTGTGTTTTTATTTGACATTACTATTGTCAGTAATATTCATTTGCTTTACAATAACCAGAGTGTAATTAATCTATACATAAACTATATTTATTTATGTTCTGAATATAAACAGACTAGGTTTATAATAGTAATAATAATATAATACTGGAATGTTACTTTTATACTGTATATATTTTTAGAAAACATTATTGGTGATTTAATAATGATTCTTCTTCTTGCCAATACTTCTATAATTGATGTTTAGTGTTATTTATCTAATGTTTGATTTGGGTTCTTTAATTAGTTGTAATACCTAAATGTTTCTGTACATTACTTATTTAATATTAAAATATGATTTCACATACATATTTATGTAAATACCTGTATATATGATATCATTCATTTACCATTCTTGAAATAGAATAATAGTTATGACATATGCTTAAACTTAGTTAAATAAAAGAGTATACATTACATAAATATTGCCGCCTTAACTAATTTGCAGACTGATACAAATAGGAAATTATCTGTAACATCAACAGATAAATTACAGATACATAAATATATCCTACTGGCAGTTTTGTTTTATTTTAACTCTAAGAGGTTTAATCCTCTTAAAAACTAGAAGATAACAATCATAACTTAAACCACAGGATTACTTAATCTATCTTTTCATATTTACAGCTAGTATTTTCAGAAAAACAAAGATACAATACTAGAATAGTTTTTAAGACTGGAAAAAGATAGCTCATGAATTTTAAGAAACACTAGTAGTTACTGCAAGTAAAATAGGAAACTCAGTTCAGAAGAATACTATTTCTCAACACTGAGACACTGTGCTAGAGTACGGTCTGGTGATACCAGATGTGGAAAAACACAGTGACTACTAACAGGTTTAATTACTGATATTCTGAGATACTAACTTTACTGAAACTAACTAATTACTCAGATATATAAATAAACATAACATTCATCTATTCATACTCAGAAAACATAAGAAATGAATGACAGAACCTGTTTAAGCTGTGGACAACAACATCAATGGGAGGCCGTTCCTCCCTACCAACTCCTGGAGAGCGCTCAGACAGCGACTTCTCAGGACCCCCGAGCTTGCTCTGGTCTCCCTGGCTGGAACTAGGTGCAACAAATCAGATACCAGTCTTCAACTCAGTATTAACTCAGAACTATCAGTCAGTTCTTTCAGCCCAAATAGCTGTAATAAGAATCAAGTTACTGCAGCAATCCACTCACAACACTTCCTTACTGTTTTTCCTTTCTTCCTCAATGAAATTCCTGAATAACATTCACCTGAATGAATTCTCTTTGGAATAAAATCTGAGCAACCTGAGCTCTCTTCATTGAGTACTTTTAAAAGATTGCCTAGGTCTTAGATGGGTTAACTGTCATTTAATGAGCCACCTGCTCTGATTCCACTTTCTTGGTGAATCATGACCCCAAATATAGGGAAGTTTCCACCTGCAACTTAGGAAGTGTTTGAGGATGCTGCCACTTGTCTTTTGCCTTGCCACCTAGTTCCATCCACCAGTTTGACCAGTAACCTCTTTTAACAGCTCTCCCATGCTGTTGTCTCCATAATTTATTTATTAATAATAAAATATTCTGAATTACACTCCATTACTGTTGACTCTGCTGAGTCATCAATCCCTACTTAGGATTAAGTTTAACATAATGTCTCAGAAATATAATAAAACAAATTACATAATTTTACAAAATTGGGGTATGTGACATACACACCCCCTTAAAATTTAACATCGTCCTCGATGTTACTTATTCTTCTTCCTCAGGAACCTCCTGAAACAGATTCGGGTATGCTTCCCGCATCTTACTTTCCAGTTCCCAAGTAGCTTCTTCAGGACTAAGGTGCTTCCATTGCACCTTCAGCTGTCCAATTGTGCGGTTCCGCAGAGTAATTTCCCTCCTCCCAAGGATACAATCCGGTTCCACCAGAACTTCCCCTTCTGGTTCTACCTGTACAACGTTCCAATCAATCACATGAGTAGCATCATGAACATACTTTTTCAGAATAGAAATATGAAAAACATTGTGTACTTTTAAATTAGGTGGTAACGCTAGCTGATATGCTACTTGACCAACTCTAGATAAAATTTCAAATGGACCACAGTAACGTGGCGCTAATTTTGCACAACTCCCCAATATTAGGGAGCTCTTCCTTGGTCTTACCTTTATGAACACATGCTCACCCACCTGGAACTCTTTAGGAGTTCTTTTTAAATCTGCTTGGCTCTTTTGCCGATCCTGGGAAACCTTCAAGTTCTCCTGCACTTGTTTTACAATCTGTTCCATTTCCTTTAGTAACTCGGGTCCCAACACTAATCTATCTACTAGATTATTCCAGGAGATAGGAGTGTTACATTTATGCCCATACAGAATTTCAAAAGGACTGAACTTAGCTGATGATTGATAGTTGTTATTGTATGCAAATTCTGCTAAATGCAAGTAATCCTCCCACTTACTTGTCTGATCCTTGACGTACATTCTTAACAGATCCTCCAACACCTTATTAACTCTTTTAGTCTGTTCGTCCGTCTGATGATGGAAAGAGGTGCTGAAATTCAGAGTGGCGTTTAATCCTTTAAACAAGGATTTCCAGAAATTCCCTGTGAATTTAGGATCCCTGTCTGAAATAATAACCTTCGGCACACCATGTAGCCGAAAAATCTGTTTTAAGAAAATGTCTGCTATATTTGCAGCCTTAAAAGTGGTTTTAACAGGAATAAAATGTGCTGCTTTACTTAATTTATCCACTACCACCATAATTGAATCATTCTAATTTTGATTTCTGGGTAATCCAGTAATGAAATCTAAGCTAATTATTTCCCACTTCCAATTAGGAATAGGCAAAGGTTGCAATAACCTAGCTGGATGTTGATGTTCTGTCTTTACTTGTTGACAGTCCAAACATCTAGCTATATACTCAGCTACTTCAGATTTCATGTTAGGCCAGAAATAATCTTTTCTCAACATGGTGACAGTCTTCTGGTAGCCTGGATGCCCTGAATAAGGGGTTTTATGCACTTCATCCAGAATCAATAATTTAATTTTAGACACATTTGGCACATACAGTCTGTCCTTAAACAATAAAAATCCATCTTCATTTAAACTATAACCCTTAATTAAACTTTCTGTGGGTTCTTCTTTAGCTGTAGCTTGTAATTTTTGATAAATTTCATCCAATTTTATACCTTCAGTTAGCTGTTCACTTAAATTAGAATTATAAGTACTGATTGCTGTTGTAAAATTCAATTTTGTATTTCTACTCAAAGCATCAGCTACTTTATTTTCTTTTCCTTTTATATGTTGAATTTCGAAATCGTATTCACTTAGGAAGGCTAGCCATCTGGCTTGCCTTGCATTTAAGTTAGGCTGATCTAAAAGGTATTTCAGACCCTTATTATCAGTCATTAAAGTAAACTTTCTGCCTATTAAGTGGTGTCGCCACATTTTTAAGGCATGAATAACAGCAGCCAGCTCTAAATCATACGTGGCATAATTATTTTCATGGATCTTTAGCTTCCTGGACTCATAGGCAATAACATGCCCATCCTGAGTCAGCACTCCGCCTAGACCGTCATTACAAGCATCGTTGTAAACCACAAAATCTTTATTGGGGTCCTTTTAAAAGTACTCCAATTGACCTCTTTTTCTTTAATCCCCTTAACCCTCTTCAAATCTTGCCACCATATATCTTCCTTTCCAGAAAGGTTATATATGGCCATTCTCGCCTTCAGCTAGTTTGAATAATTATAAATCTGAAAGTATTTTCTCATCCCGGATAACCAGGATTCTGCCTCTTCTCCTTTTTCCGTTTCTCCATTGAAAGTTGGGGGTTTTATTTTCTTGAACTCCCCAGAAATCTCTTCGTAAGGTCTGTACTTCTTCTTTCTCTTATAGACCTCTGCTTCGCTACTATCACTAGTGGAATAATAGCTTTGTTGTTCCTTGAAGCCTTCAGATGAGGAACTGCTATCAGATTTAGCTAGTTTCATCTTTTTGGACCCCTTTTGATGGCTAGCTACTTCAGATTCAGACCTTCTATTTTTCCCTTCAGTCTGAAATTTCTCTATCAAAATTTGATTTAACTCTCTTGAGTCTTCAGAATTCGTTCATTATCCTTCTTGACTGATTCTAATTCAGTCTTTAAACCTTTTATGGTCTGCATCAAATCTGAGGAGTGAGCAGTTATCTCCTCAATCTTCGGTTCTCTGGACATATATCTGGTCTCAGTGTTTGGAGATTCCTCCCCAACATATTCTCCTAAGTTCTCCATACCTTCCTGTTAGATTCAGAAAAAAAATAATTTCCTGCTTTTCACATAAAACAAAATACATGTTAGTATTTTATTTTACTGTTATGTGGAAATTAATTGGGCCACATCAAGGCCTAGTGTTTGAACCATGCTCTGATACCACATGTCAAGCCCCAAAATTTCGAAAAATTTAAAACTTTTAAAAATAGCATATAAACACATTAAATGTAGTTATTAATGGTTTGATTAGTTTATACTAAAAGAATTGCAACTGAATGATCTTTACTTATGTTTAACTTAAATGATGAGTTCTTGTCAGTTGCTGATTGTTTTCTGGTTGCAACCGCAAGGGAGATTGCTATGACAGGCTGGGCTTACTTAGCTTCTAAGCTAATGCAGCAGTTTTTTCTTTCTCTTACAGATACACAGGTAAAGTTCGGGTCGCTGCTAACAGATATTTTTAAAGTAATATATAACAATTTGCTGTACCAAATCATTCAGTAAAAATATAGATATATAAGCATGCTAGCCAGTCTATCAAGCTTTTACAGGTAAAACTTTTCCTATAATATTTCCTTAAGATCTTACTGAAAGAAAATTTGGTATTTACTTATAGAAATGATAGCTGTTTTTTTTTTCTTTATAATTCCAGCGTTAAGCATCTCTATGAGGTACTGCAATCAGTTAATGAGGTGACTGTAATGCAACCCTAGAGGTAATAATAATAATCTATATACTTTCTTACTTCCAGAAATTATAATATTTTCTATCTGATACATGTCTGTACTTATCTTATAAAGATTACACTGATTGGAAAAGCTATTTCTACTTCCCATATAACAAAAGAATATCCTCTAAAGTACCTCGAGGCTTAGTCCAAGATTTGTCAAGGTCAAACTTATTATAAGTTTCCAAGTTTAAACTATCATCCAGATTGGTGATAACAATTACATAAACTACTATTCATACTCTATTTACCAAACTTTATAATTCTTTAAACATGAAGGACAACTAAAGCCTAGATATTATCATATAGAATTCCAAAGCTACTAAGAGGTGGCTATTATAACGATAATAACAATGAAAGGAGCTAGAGTAACCCTACTTCAAAACTGTCATTTATATAACTTGATTTCTACAAGTTAAAGATCATAGGAAAAGAAAATAACTAGTCTTTAACTATATGTACAAGGCTTAACAATAGGCACTTACATTGGTAGCACTTGTAACAACTATAGTTGACATTTCTTTTTAAATCTAAAGACTTAAAGAATCGGTAAATCTATTGTCTTCATTTGCTATTATAGGATAATGGCAATTAAGTGGAAGTTTCATGAATAGCCTAAAACTTGACAATATACTCACCATTTAAAAACCTTTATAAATAAACAAAATCTCTATGTCTAAAGTCTCAAGACTAAATCTTGAATCCATAATAAAAGGTAATATGTAATATTTACAATGCAAAGGTAAATATTAACATAGCATATTTTTAATGTTTATAAAGTTATTATTGCAATGCATATTATTGATATGCAATGACTCTAACGATATATTATGAATTTTAATGCAGGAACCAAAAACATAGGGTGGCGACCATAAATCATTTGGAGAAGTCCATGCGTGGAAAAAGATTGGAAATCTCATGATTTGCAATCTTGTTGAAAAACCTTAAGTCTCAACCCATTCGCATGCAATTATTATTGCACTGACGTGGTCGCTCCTCGACCATGCACTGGTGGTTAAAAGTGGACTCAACCCTAAAAAAAATTCGTCATTCTTTCCCTCGCCTTCGGGCTTGTTTGCTCTGCAAAACCCTCCTGGTTCGTTTCCTGTTGATTCTTTCCCTACAGCAGTTCGAATGTTGCTCTCATCCGTTGTGCTCCTTTACAGCTTTGTATAGAAGTATGTGGCTCGATTGTTGGCAGCCTTATAGTCGTTGAAGGACTTAGGGCTATTCTTTTGGGCTCCATTGTCTATTCTTTCACAGTGTGTGAGACCTTCGACTTCATACTATCTGTGCTTCCCTTGGGTTTTCGCCAGTTCGTTCTTCGCAGAGATAAAGAAGGGTTATGTTACCCCGACTCTTGGTTATTTGACTGTTTCTCAGTGGCCGCTCTTCTCAAATCTCGCTGGTGAGTTACAACTCTGTTCTTACTCTTTCTATTTCGCAAATATAGCTTATTGCAATAATGATAATGTTTTAACCATTAAATGCTCCTTCTATGGCAGATTCGATCTCCTCAATGCAAGTGGAAAGCACAAGGCTTCGGCTACTAGCTTCACCGGTAAGCCTGGTCTCAACCATGGCATACCTCCTTGCTGGTTGATAGTGAATGGATACAACTTCGGTGGTTACTTTGGTTCCAAACTATCGTATCTAGCTGTAGGTTAATTAAAATAGTTTTTAACAGGGTTAACCCCTGCGATGAACATATGTATTTTGATTTTGGTCGAGACTGTATCTATGTACTCGCCTTTACTTTGCATTTAAGATTTCTATTAAGAAAAAAATACTGTATACAGTCCAAAAGGAAAGGTGATGGCTGTAAGCCTGCCTATTGAGTGAGGTTACGACTTCACGTTTTGTTTCTCTTACAGTGCTCTTAAATTGACCAGGGTTTTCACCCGAGTTTTGTAATACCGCTTAATTAAATCGTTTTCTGCATCTTGAGTTTGTGTTAAGCATATATTTTGTATCTATACTCTGTTCAGGCAATTGTTAAGAATATAAGGTTTACAAAAACAGAACTGTAGATTTAGAATGCGGCCGTGAATGGAAAAGTTATTTTTAATTCTTAATATTAGTTTTATTTGTATAAAATGAACTTTAGAGTTCAACCTAAATTCTTACAGTTGTGAAGCAATGAGTTGCTCAACCTGACATAATAACATTATATACCCTTTGGTTGACTGTGAGCAAAGTAAAAAGATTTTAACCTTAAAGGTTAGGCTCATCATTCGAGCAATATATGATTCGGTGTAACTGTATTGTAATAATATTAATGAATTCTTTTACTGTGTTACTGTATGTAGTAATTTCCTAAATTATAAGTGCATATAGGGTTATACCCTTATATTAATATCGTATATGTTATTACTATTTTCTTACATTATTGTAGGTTGGGTTATAACCCTACAATTCATTTTAATGTACAGAGTTCTGGAATTAAAGAAATTTCCAGCTTATTATTTAATAAATGTGTTAGTAATTTTTTTCCATATAAGTTTTATACCCTAATTTCTACTTAGTGGAAATTATAAATGCAAGTATAATCTTTCGAATTAGATAGGCCTGTTGTGTTTTTATTTGACATTACTATTGTCAGTAATATTCATTTACTTTACAATACACAGAGTGTAATTAATCTATACATAAACTATATTTATTTATGTTCTGAATATAAACAGACTAGGTTTATAATAGTAATAATAATATAATACTGGAATGTTACTTTTATACTGTATATATTTTTAGAAAACATTATTGGTGATTTAATAATGATTCTTCTTCTTGCCAATACTTCTATAATTGATGTTTAGTGTTATTTATCTAATGTTTGATTTGGGTTCTTTAATTAGTTGTAATACCTAAATGTTTCTGTACATTACTTATTTAATATTAAAGTATGATTTCACATACATATTTATGTAAATACCTGTATATATGATATCATTCATTTACCATTCTTGAAATAGAATAATAGTTATGACATATGCTTAAACTTAGTTAAATAAAAGAGTATACATTACATAAATATTGCCGCCTTAACTAATTTGCAGACTGATACAAATAGGAAATTATCTGTAACATCAACAGATAAATTACAGATACATAAATATATCCTATTGGCAGTTTTGTTTTATTCTAACTCTAAGAGGTTTAATCCTCTTAAAAACTAGAAGATAACAATCATAACTTAAACCACAGGATTACTTAATCTATCTTTGCATATTTACAGCTAGTATTTTCAGAAAAACAAAGATACAATACTAGAATAGTTTTTAAGACTGTAAAAAGATAGCTCATGAATTTTAAGAAACACTAGTAGTTACTGCAAGTAAAATAGGAAACTCAGTTCAGAAGAATACTATTTCTCAACACTGAGACACTATGCTAGAGTACGGTCTGGTGATACCAGATGTGGAAAAACACAGTGACTACTAACAGGTTTAATTACTGATATTCTGAGATACTAACTTTACTGAAACTAACTAATTACTCAGACATATAAATAAACATAACATTCATCTATTCATACTCAGAAAACATAAGAAATGAATGACAGAACCTGTTTAAGCTGTGGACAACAATAGCAATGGGAGGCCGTTCCTCCCTACCAACTCCTGGAGAGCGCTCAGACAGCGACTTCTCAGAACCCCTGAGCTTTCTCTGGTCTCCCTGGCTGGAACTAGGTGCAGCAAATCAGATACCAGTCTTCAACTCAGTATTAAATCAGAACTATCAGTCAGTTCTTTCAGCCCAAATAGCTGTAATAAGAATCAAGTTACTGCAGCAATCCACTCACAACAATTACTGTTTTTCCCTTCTTCCTCAATGAAATTCCTGAATAACATTCACTTGAATGAATTCTCTCTGGAATAAAATCTGAGCAACCTCAGCTCTCTTCATTGAGTACTTTTAAAAGATTGCCTAGGTCTTAGTTGGGTTAACTGTCATTTAATGAGCCACCTGCTCTGATTCCACTTTCTTTGGGAATCATGACCCCAAATATAGGGAAGTTGCCACCTGCAACTTAGGAAGTGTTTGAGGATGCTGCCACTTGTCTTTTGCCTTGCCACCTTGTTCCATCCACCAGTTTGACCAGTAACCTCTTTTAACAGCTCTCCCATGCTGTTGTCTCCATAATTTATTTATTAATAATAAAATATTCTGAATTACACTCCATTACTGTTGACTCTGCTGAGTCATCAATCCCTACTTAGGATTAAGTTTAACATAATGTCTCAGAAATATAATAAAACAAATTACATAATTTTACAAAATTGGGGTATGTGACATTTTGTGTATTAGGGAGTGATTCTTTCTCAATGATTTTTCATTTCCTGTTGTTTATTCATGTTGTAGATCCGATTTGGTTGTCTTGTTGATTGATTTCTTTGGTTGGACGGGTTGAAAGAGGCGCTAGGGTGATTGACAAAAGCATAACCCCATCAAGATCTTACTTGGAAACTCTCATTTGATCAAAAGGACAACATTCTTCATCATCTCTGAGGTCATCTACAAGAACCAGGTATGTTTCACAGGTAATTTCTCTTTCACTTACTTTTTGCATGCATTTCCCATCATTTCCTACATTTAAAAAACCTTCATTTAGTAGTGGGAAAATCACCGGACCAATTTGCACCGAGAATTGGCAAATTTGGAAATATGGGTTTTGTGCAGCGTACCAAAAAACCCCTCTCCCTCTAAATCATCAATCTTGGAATCCTCCTCCCATCTCTAGGCACTGGTTTCAGTTTGGGAGAAAACTCCCCTGTTTTGCTTGCTGGTCAATTTCTTCTGTTTTGGTTCTAGTTTTCAGTTGGGTATTTTTATTGTCCAATCCTCTTACCCAATTAGGTGTGTTGAAGCCTTAATTTCATTAAATCAAACTCGTCATAGGCATTTCCTATATTTTTAATTAAATCTCCCTAGGGTCTAGGGTTTGATTATCTGAACAAGCACACCAACCCTACATCTGTTTAAATCTATTAATTCACTGGTCTCAATTGATTCAAGTAACATTTCCACATTCCTTAAACACTCGTACTTGAATATCCCTTTAAATTGTGGCTTATCCCTTAAATCTAGGGTTTTCAGCTCTCACCTTACATATTCACATTTTTTAGGCTTGATATGGTGATTAGCAATAGATTTGTCCTTTCAAGATAAGATCGGTTCTCCCCCATTGTCACTCAGGTATTCAGTGGCATAAAGCGAAGAAATCCATAGCCGACGTTACAACCATCCATCTTTTGGGGGTTAGGGTTTTCGTAGGTCACAACTTTGGTTTCCTATCACCTCTGCCATCATGTATACGATTCATTTATTGGGTCAACTATAAGATATTTGATAACAATAGCCTACACATATCTTGAAATTCATGCACTCTTCCTTGCAATTCATGTCACAAATTCACTATTGTATAGTATGTCCTTTCTATTGTACGAACTGTCTTTTTCCACCTTGAAAATAGTGATGTATGGACAACAATAAATGCTATACCGTCTGTACAGTACGACTTGCAGTAAATGCAGAACGACCTCCTTGACTTTCATTCCAGGTACCAAAAAAATTTAGTCTGTAAATTTGTGTCCTCTTTCTGTGTATTTTGCTTGGAAATCCGTGTCCTTCATCTTCATACTTTTCATGCAACTCGACTTTCTCAAAATTTTCTCAAGGGTTTTCTTCTCTCTCTCCAAATCAACTTTTCTTCTCTTTCTCTTCTCCTCTCTCAAAATTCTCTTTTGTGAAAGTGAACAATGTTTACTCTCAATGCCCTTCCCTAGCCTTTTTGTTTGAGTAACCACCATCTTTGAAATCAATGGACAAGATTAAAATATAACTAGACGAGAACTAGGGCTCATATTAAATCTCACTTTTCTCATTAAAAGCATTTAATTCACTTTAAATAATAAATGAGACATTACTACACACCCACCTTTTTAATTCTCATAAAGTCACATTTAAAAATATTTCATAACTCAAACTCACTTTATAAACATAAAGTCATTCTCACTTTAAAAAAGTACTAGGGACCACAGCTTAAGTGTTCATGTCTACCCCAAGGCATTACAAGGTGAACAAATACTTTCTTAATAATTTTTCAACACTCCCTTTACCGAGGAAGTTGTTCTTCACCACTCCCAACTTTTCTCTAAAATGAATATGCTTCCCTCTTCCCCAAGACTTCGTGAGAATGTCAACCACCTACTCCTCAGTAGATATGTACCACAACTCAACAGATCCCCTCTGAACATAATATCTGATGAAGTGATTTATGATCTCAATATGTTTAGAGTCTGGTTGTCACAGTATATAAATGGAGGCCTCAACTCCTAATCAAACAAGTCAAGCAACAACTTGCAAAGCCACAATTCCTCGCAACTAGCATGACTGGCTGCCATATACTCAACCTCTACAGAAATCAAAGCAACAGACCTTTTCTTGCTAAACCACGACACTGCTGTCAAGCCAAAACTAAAAAACGACCGAAAGTGCTCTTCCAGTCCAATTCACTACCTGCCCAATCTGAATCTATGAAGCCAAGCAAACCCACTCCATCTGACCTCCTGTAGTCCAGACCATAGTCTAGTGTCCCAATAAGGTATCTCAAAACATGTTTTGCAGCTACCCAGTGCACTCTCCTAGGATCCATCATGAACTAGATGAGAGTGTTCATTGCAAAACATATATATGATCTTGTGTTAACCAAATATATCAATGAACCAATGAGCTTCATGTATAAGATAGGATCAACCAACTCTTTCTCAAAAGCATGAAGCTTCTTCTAGTTGGTGATCATGGGTGTGGAAATCGGTTTGCAACACTCCATCTGGAATCTCTTCAGAACATCAACTGCATATTTTCCTTGACCCAAGAAAACATGTCCATCCTCCTACCATAACTGCATATGCTAATATTAATGCATCATCCCAAGGTCAGTCATCTCAAACTCTGAAGCAAGATCTCTCTTGCAAGCTGCAATTAAGTGTTACTCCCCTATGATAAAAAAATCATCAAGATATAACAAAAGAATGAGAGGATCACCTACAACCACAATGGAGTATAGGTTGGGATCAACCTCACTCTTTTGGAACCCAATCGAAACCAAGTATGAGTCAATCCTTGAATACCAAGCTCAAGGAGCTTGCTTCATCCCATACAAGTCCTTTTTCAACATACACACATGAGAATCTCTCCCGTGCACCTCAAGGCCTTGTGGTTGCTCCAGATACACCTACTCTTGTAGAAGACCATTCAGAAATGGGGTATTCACATCCATCTAGTGGATCGTCCAACCCATCTCTGCATGGATAGCACTGATCTGATGGAAGAATAATGAGAAATTAGCGTAAAAGTATCCTCATAGTCAACTCCCTCAACTTGTGAGAAACCCCGGGCTACAAATCGAGCCTTTTACTTCTCAATGTTTCCATCTGCAACATGCTTTATATTTTATATCCACTTGGAATTGACATTCGACTTCCCCTCTAATCATGGAATAACCTCCCACACATCATTCTTCATGATGGAATTGTATTCTTCCATCATGGCATCTCTCCGAACCTGATGTGCAGATGCCTCCACAAAGGTAGCAAGCTCTGACTCACGTAAGCTAGTCACCACTTCCATGTAGCTAGAAAATCTCTCTGGTGCCTTGCTCTCTCTGAACTCTCTCTCGGGTCACCCTATAGATTCCTCAACTTCCTTCACAAGCTCCTTAATCCAACTTGGATTTCTCTTCCTAGAAGTAGCTTCCTGTGGCAGACCCTCCTCCTGAACCTCATCATCTGACAACTGTCTCCTTGAAGAAGTACCTATGGTTTGAGATCCTATGCGTAGGGAACCTGAACCTGAACCAAGTGAACCCGAATCATGTGAAGGTGAAACCTGTGAACCTATAATCTGAGATCTTGTCCCTGTACTAGAAGTCCCTATAAACCGTGTCCCTAAAACTAATGATCCTGATACCTGTGGACTAGTCACACCTAAGACCTGTGACCCTGTACTTTGAGATGTTGTCACCTATAGTGTAGTAACCTGCTACTCCATAAAGACTCCTGAGATCTCCTAAAGGCCTACTCCTCAAAACTCAGCTCCCTCCTGATACTACTTTCCTCTGTGTAGGAAGGTATATGCGGAAGGCCTTTGAAGTCTTATCATATCCAACAAAGATGCCTTTCTCTGCAGTAGCCTCCAACTTTTTCCTCTTCTCAGAAGGGACATGTGAATATGTAAGGCATCCAAATATGCGGAAGTGACCTATCTCAGGATTCTTCCTAGTAAACATCTCCTTAAGAGTTTTACACCCCAATGCATGGTGTGGACTCTTTTTCTAGACATAAACAACAGTGCTATAGGCCTCATCCCATAGAAAGAAAGGAATACTCTGGTCATGTAGCATGTCTCTAGATGCTCCTATTATAGATTGGTTCTTCCTTTCTATAACTCCATTCTGCTGTGGAGTGTAAGGAACTCTTAGCTACCTCTGTATCCCCTCCTGTATGCAATACTCATCAAATTTCTTGGAGGTATACTCACCACTATTGTCTGATTTGAGTACTCTGATCCTCCTCCCTATTTGGTTCTCCATAAGAGATTTGAACTCTTGGTACCCCTTCAAGACTTCTTCTTACTTCTTGTTGTTGAGTTTTAGCATTAGCATGTATTCTTTAATTTTTGAAGACTGTAAGATAACAATAAGAAAAGTGCAGTAGATAAATCGAAACATCACACACATGAACACAAGATGTTTTTCACGGGGAAATCTTTAAAGGACAAAAACCCCAAAAGCATTAGCAATTCATCCCTTGAATGAGATGACTGAGTTTTTCAATCTTAGAATTCTGAGATGGATGTTCTTCAATAATTTTCCAACCCTAGAAGGCTTGTTCAATTTCCAAACCCTAGCATAATTGACCAACAATTTGTCAACAAGACAAATTTTACAAAAATACTGAATTTCAATTAGGGCTTCATGCCCATAATTTCTTTCTATTTCCCGAAGTCAACACAGGGTTGCTCGAAATTTGTTGAAGATTTCCCAAACTGCCTAAAAATTCTGTCCAACTACCTGGATCAAACCAAGGGCTATAGACTGCCTGAAATTTGTTGAAGATTGCCCAGACTGCTCGAAACTTCTGTATCCAACCAGCTCTAGCTCGGAGTCTGCAGCATAGTGAATGTCGTAGGTCGTGGTTCCTTGAATATACTAGAGGATCCTCTCAACTACCTTCCAATGAATATCATGAGGCTTCTGCATGTATATTGATACATCATTCACGGCATAACAAATATCAGGCCTATAATGTGTCAAGTACAACAAGCTACCAATCAGCTGTCGATAGATAGTGCAGTCCATGGGAGGTGTGTGTTTTCCTTCTTAAAGGCTGATCCCTGAAAGGAAAGGGAATGGTGCAGGCCTACATTCAGCCATGTTAAACTTGACTAACAGGTTTGAAGTGTATTTGGAATGAGTGACCATAATCCCATCATATTTTTCTCGATTTCGAGCGCCAAAAATTGTTTTAGAAGCCCCAAATCACTCATTTCAAAGGCATTGTGGAGAGCAGTTTTGATGGCTGAAATGGAGGCAATTGTGCTACCTGTGATCATTAAGTCATCAAAATATAAAAAAATGATAATTAGATGACCATCATGCTGCTGTAAATACACATTTGGATATTATCTACATCTCTGAAAGTTTTGCGAGAGAAGAAAGACATCCATCTTGGAATACCACTCTATTGGGGCCTATTTTAACCCGTATAGTGACTTCTTTAGCTTGAAAACCAAAGATGGATCAGTGATGTAGCCCTCAGGCTGCTTCATGTATATCTCCTCATGAATATCTCCATGTAGAAATGCTGACTTAACATCCATGTGATGCACCTCCCAGTGCTTGGATGCTGAAATTGCCAAAACAAGGCGGATGGAGTCCATTTTTGCAACCGGTGCAAAGGTCTCATGGTAGTCCACTCCTTGGACCTGAGAGAAACCTTTTGCTACCAGCCTTGCCTTATATTTGTAGGTGCTTCCATCAGCAGCAACCTTTTTCTGAAACAACCACTTGAATTGAACCAATTTCCTTCCTGGAGGAAGAGAAACTAGCTCCCAAGTAGTGTTTTTTTGAAGAGAATTCATCTCTTCATCCATGGCAACTTGCCATCTCGGATCATTCCGAGCATGGTAGTAGGATTTTGGATCTGAAATAATCATTAAATAGCAAGTTTCAAACAGCAGATTATCAGAACAAGAGAGCACAATACCTTCTCTTTGGAAATTAGACCGGGTTCTCCTTGGATCATCCGGATTTCCAATGTTGTCTCCTGCAGAGGAGAGTGTCTGGTGGGCCCATGTAGGAAGATGATTTTGCACTTCAGATTTTGATTCAACATATGATGATTGCTGCACACTGATATCAGAAATCAGAGGATCCAAATCAGGGTCATCACCCCCAATTTTCATCATCCAAATATTCAGTAGAATAGGAAGAAAATTCAACAATTTTCTCCTTCACTAGTTCCATCTCCTGAAGAGGCTCATCGAACTTGACACTTCTCTCGATGATGATCTATTTGGTATTGATATACAGCAGCTTGAATCCTTTAGATTCATTAGGATACCCAATAAATAGACATTATATGCTTTGCGGTTGCAAAGCCCTTCTTTTATCAAGCAAAATCCGGGCCCATGCAGTGGACCCAAACACCCGTAGGTTTGACACATCCAGCTTGTGTCCGAAGTATGCTTCGAAAGGAGTATTTCCTTTCATAGATGAGTGTGGCACCCTGTTGTGAATCTATTCTACAGCATGCATGGCTTCATCCCACAAATTTGCAGCAAGCTTCTTTGACTCCAACATATAGGTGGTGATCTCCTTGAGAGACCGGTTCTTCCTTTCCGCTACTCCGTTCTGCTGGGGAGTGTAGGGAATTGAATGCTGGACTTGAATACCACTTTGGGAGCATATGTACAGAAACTCATTACTGACATACTCCCCTCCATTATCAGATCTCAAGATCTTGATCTTAAGCCTAGAGGCATTTTTGATCAAGGCCTTCAATTCAGAAATTTTTTCACATACTTCTAATTTCTTTTTGAGAAATAAAACCGATGTATACCTTGAAAAATCATCAATAAAAGTAAGGAGGTAACTTGATCCATTCATGGATGTATACACTTCTCTTGATGTATACCTTGAGCCCCAATATGCTTGTAGCTTGGTTTGCCTTTCCCCAATCAAACTTGTGCTTAGGGTGTTTTCCAATCACACAGCCCTTGCAAATTCCCGTGGTTGCCTTGATGACCGAGAGGCCTTCAACCATGGAGTTTTTCTGTAATTTATGCAAATATTTGAAATTAAGATGTTCAAACCTCTCATGCCATAACCTACTAACCTCATTTCCACGAGTTAGCAGAGCAGTGGGCTTTGCATCTGCAACAAAGTGAGAGAACTCATAGGATTTTGCATGATGATTTGCAAGGCCTTTTGCAATTAATTTCCCGAATGCAATTTCTGTTATCTCAACATCATTTGGGCTGAAAGAGACTCTCTTAGGCATTTCTATATGTGTCATCTGATAGACACTAAGGAGATTTTCTTCTAGAGACGGTACATGCAAAACATTAGAGAAAATACCATTTTCAAGATCTACAGTACCTTGTCCTTCGGAAATGATGGTGGAGTCATCTCCCATGTGGATGGGGATGGATTTGCCGGTCTCCAAGGATGAAAAGAAGTCTTTTTCAGCCATCATGTGATTCAAAGCTCCAGATTCAATCAACAGTTCTTTGGACTTCGAAGTGCTTGCCATGAGGGCATGAACTTTCTCATGCTGTGGTTCTCTATCTTGGTGATCTCTCCTTCGAAAGCTCTCCGAAAGATTGATGTGATTCCTCTCAAGGAGAGAGGTTGCTTCATCAAGCTTTTTCTTCATGCAAGCATGTTCAGGGTGAAAACCCTTCCCGTATTAAGAACACTTGAATTTTTCTTTCCCATTGTGCCCTTTTCCTTTGTTCTTCCTTGAGTCGGAAGATTCATCATGCTGTTGGTTTTCAACTCTAGGATTGGGAGCATCAAATTTAGTTTTCTGATTTTTCTGTTGCTTTCCTTTACCCTTCAGATCTTTGGGCCTCGAGACATGCAGGGCTTGATCACAGGAAGATCGGATGATCCCCATCTGGACAAGCTTGTCATGTTCATTTGTTAGGGACTTAATGAAGGCATTGAGTGTAGGCATCTTCCATCCAGGGGTTGTGATCTTCCCTGCACGGAATGTTGAAACAAAAACTGAATAATCAGCCTCAAGTTTGGAGAGAATGGCAAGGATGAGCTGATCATCCTCCTTCTCCACATTGCATTGCTTCAAGAGTAAAAAAATATGCTTGAACTTTGTAAAGAAATCATTCAGAGTCTCGAAATTGGAAGGTTGGAGAGACATGAGTTCATTTTCAAGCTGGCAAACCCTCAAGTCATCATGCTTTCTGTATAGAGATTCCAATTTGTCCCATATTTATTTCGGTGTCTTCAAATCTGTAAGATGGAAGAGAAGGTCTCGGGAAATAGAGAGGCACAAGAAACCGAAGGCTTCATCCTTCTTGTTCAAGAATCTTGATTTTTCTACAGCGGATCCAGGCTCAACTTCAGTGTCCATGGTGACTCTAAAAAGTCCTTTGGAGCGCAACTGAATCTCCATATCACTTTTCCATGAGTGGAAATTGTATGGAGTCAAGAGATCTACTGAGGAGGCCATCTGGATGTGATGGAGCGAATGCTTCACCTGTAGAAACCTGAAAATGAAAACAGAAAGGGAAAAATAAGGTCGAACAACCTGTATATTCTAGTCTTTCATCACACCCAGCATAGTCAATCAAGCAAGCTTGATCAACAAGTTATTTACTTGGGATATTGAGTGGTAAGCCTTGGATTTTGGTGCAGTGTTGGAATTTTGAGCTATTGCTCAATTTTCATGGAGAAATCTGTCAAAAAGCTTGTTTTTGAGAGATAGATCTTCATCCCGTCGTATGCTCAGATACCATATTAATATTGCACATTGATATAGGAACAAATAATCAATCTCATCAAGAAATAATTAACAAGTAACTAAGAAATGGTGTTAATCAGAACCATAATGGTTTCCTCTGTGTATATTCAATAAACAATGAATAGTTACAATAACAATGTCAAGCAATTGCTTGAATCAATGAGGAATTCGAGTACCTTAGGAGGTCATTCGAATTCAATGAGTGAGTCTGGCTTAACTAAGTGTAAGACATTGGTTCACACTCAACTAACCACTTGACCAAAACCCTAATTGACTCACCAAACCCTAACTGAAGTTGGAGTGCAATAAATGACTGAATCTCAACTAAAGGAGATCAAACACATGTCATAGTAAGCCAACCATCAAGTGCTAGTGCTCCATGACTTCAATGAACCCCCATGAGGTTAACTGAAGCTGAAATGATCATCAAAAGTTGGTGGAGGCGCCCCTGTTGACTCTAGATCATTAAATAGTATATCTAATGAGAGGAGGCGCCTTAACTGACTGGTTGAATTTATTGTAACCACCAGTTAGCAATTAGGTGCATTAATATCACTGAGATCACCCCCGGAGTGCTCCAGTTAGCCTTCTTGACTGTAGGAGAAGGCTAAGTTAGCCTCCTTTACTGTAGGTAGGCGTGGGTGTGATTGGATGATGGCAATTAATGCTCCACTGATGTCAATTAATGCCAATTATACTTAGGATAATGGTTTAACTAGGCCAATTTGACCAAAAAGAGTGTGTATGGTGGTAAATGTCTCCAACATCTTGATGTTACCACTGACTTTCATGTCGGTCTAGGAACAACTTCCCATACATCATTTTTCGTGATTGAACTGTACTCTTCAATCATAGCATCAATCCATACCTGTTGACTTGTTGTGTCTTTGAATGTGGAAGGTTCAGCATTTATGAGCTAGCTCATAAGACCTGAGTACTTCTATGGCCTTATGATTTCTCTGAAAGTTCTAGGAGGAGCTTTATGCTTCTCATCTTCTTGTACCGTTTCTCAATACTAGGCAGGTATCCTTTTGGAAGGAGGGTATTCAAGCAGTTCTTCTGGTGGACTTCCAAGTTCCTCAGGTGCATTTGGAATTTGAGTCTCAAATTCTCCTTCCTCCCTCTAAACTTCTAAATCTGGGATCTCAGAAGGAGGGACTTCATCTTCCTTTGAAAACTCTTGTGTTTGACAAAACACAACTTCCTCATGGAATATCACGTCTCTATTGAATTCAATGCACCTCTGCACATGGACATAGATGCGGTAAGCTTTTGAGCTATCACTGTAACCGAAAAATATGAATTTCTTCCCAAAAGACTCTAGTTTAGCCCTCTTTTATTTTGGTACATGAATATACACTGGAGTGCCAAAACTTCTCATGTGGTCGACTGCAGGTTTCTTGCTGGTAAAGATTTCTTCTAGAGTCTTTTCTCCCAAGATAGCATGAGGACTTCTATTTTGGATGTACACATCAGTACATGCAGATTCATCCCACAAAGATAAAGGAAGATCAAGGCCAGTCAACATGGCTTTAGCAGCTTCATAGATCATTTTGTTCTTCCTTTCTGCAACCCCATTCTGTTGAGGGTTGTAAGGCACTGTCAGCTCTTTCTGGATTCCTGCTTTTCGAAAAAAATGATCAAACTCATTAGACTCATACTCACCTCTGTTATCTGACCTTAGGATACAGATGTGTCTGCTTGTATGATTTTCAATCAGAGCTTTGACCTCTTTGAACTTGTCAAAAGTTTCACTTTTGTCTTTGAGGAAGTAAATCAAAAACTTCTAAGAATGATCATCTATGAACAAAACATAATATAAGCACCCACTCAAGGAGGGTGAAGCCATGGGTCCACAAATGTCAGAGTGAATCAAATCCAATATTCCTTTAGATCTATTCTTGCTTCTAGATAAGGATTTCTTAGTGTTCTTACCTAGAGAACAACCCTTGCAAATACCATCATGTTTGGGAGAAATATCTGGCATACCTGTAACCATATTTTATAGTCCTGGAAGAGTTGTATAGTGAATATGTCCAAACCTCAAATGCCATAGCTCCCATGGATCAACTATGTGGTGAACCAAGGCTTGTGTGAATTTTTCAGAAGCCTTATAAAGACCTCCCTCTTGAACCCCAATTTGTACAGCCGAGCTTAGCTTCTCATTATTTGCTCATAATAGGACCTTTTTTTACATGAAGAGGACTATGTAGCCCTTGTCTTCTAAGCCAGCAAGGGAGAGGAGGTTTTTCTTCAAGCTAGGAACATATAAGACATCATCCATATGCAAGGTCGTACCTGAATCAAGTTGAAGTGAGGTTGAGCCAACTACTTCAATCTTGTAAGTGGAGCCATCTCCAAGTTCTACTTGAGTAGTGAAATTCTTCTTTCTGTAGCTAGTGAGTGCTCCACGATGACCTGTCATATGTCTGGAGGCACCACTATCTACTAACCAAGAGTTATCACTGTCAGTGATAGATCTAGAAAGACCAGAAATCAGGTAGTATTCCCTTCTAGGTTCATAATCTTTGGCAGCCTTGGTATTCTTCTTCTTCTGTAGTAGAAGCTTGGAACCTCCTTTTGAACTTCCTCTTGGGCTGCATGCAACCCTTAGCAAAGTTCCCAATCTTATGACAACTATAGCATTCCAATTTTGAAACATCAATGTGCTTACCTTGTGGTTTATTTCCCTTCTTTTTCTGAGGGAGGGCTTCTTGAACTTCCTTGTCTTAGTTGTAAGAGCAAGGTTTCCTTCTTTAGTGTTAGTTGCCTTGTTTTGAACTCTTTATTATTCTTCCAAACAATCATGCCATAGTCTATCAAAGTTTGGTTGATTTTCACAACCACTTACTGATGCCAGAAAGGTTTCCCAAGAGTTTGAGAGAACATCGCATTCAGTCTGTACAAGGTCATCATCATGCACAGTAATACCAATAGCAGTAAGTTGGTCTCTTACCTATGCAATATTTGTGAAGAAGGGTCCAAATCCTTCATCCTTGTTCGTCTTCAATGTTCGAATCCTTTTCTTCAAAACTCTCTTCTGACTAGGAGCCTTCTTCTCATATAGATTCGTCAAGGTGTCAAAGCATTCTTTGGCAGTGTTCAATGGTGTGATGGTGGGCATCAAGGTTTCCTTGACTGAGTCATAGATGATCCTTCTAGCCTTTGCTTGCTTCTCCTTGAACGCAATTCTGCCAGCATTAGATGTTGGTTCTTCTATGGTGTTGAAAACCTAGTCATCAAGGTCATTTTCCTCCAAGATGGCCGTGAGCCTATCTTTCCAAGAGTTGTAATTTGCTGAACCTTCAAGCTTCTCTTCCATTCTAAGAGGATTGGTAGCCATCTCTGCTTCACAAGTCAATTATCTAAGTCTGCAAAATGTCCCAAGGTTTAGGAAGACAACAGTAATTAGCTCTCTTACTGGGGTCTTCAAATGCAAAGCTCTGATACCATGTTGAATTTTAGCATTAGCTTGTGTTCTTTAATTTTGCAGACTGTAAGATAACAATAAGACAACTACAGTAGATAAATCAAAACATCACACACATGAACACAAGATGTTTTCACAAGGAAACCTTTAAAGGACAAAAACCCCAAAAACATTAGTAATTCATCCCTTGAATGAGATGACTGAGTTTTTCAATCTCAGAATTCTGGCATGAATGTTCTTCAATAATTTTCAAACCCTAGCAAGCTTGATCAATTTCAAAAGCCTAGCACAATTGACCAACAATTTTTCAACAAGACAAATTTTACAAAGATATTGAATTAGGGATTCATGCCCAAAATTTATTTTTCTTCCCGAGGTCAACAAAGGATTGCTCGAAATTTGTTGTAGGCTGCCCAGACTGCCCGAAACTTCTGTCCAGCTTCATGGATCAAATTCTGGAGCTTCCTGTGAACTATTTTTCAGTTGCTCATATTCTTCTTTCCTATTTCCCAGATTATCTGTGGTGCCCGGATGTCAAATAGACTGCTCGAGCAAGGCTAGCAGCTTGCCCGAGGTTCTGTGTCTGCTTCTTGAGAGGGGGGCAGGCTGCCTGTGTTTCCTCTGTGGCTGCTTGAACCCTAGATCAGGCTACAGGTTGTTAGAGGTAGGCTTCCCATGAATGAACAGGAAGCCCATGACTGGAATCACTCTTATGGAGTGAAGGAAATCCTGCCTGTGAATGGAAGAGTGACTTGTTGTTGTTGCCGTGAGGGTTTTTACTGTTTCCCGTGAGTTAGGGTGTTTCCCTAGTATCTGAGAAAGGGATTCCCAAGATGAAGATCGTGATGCTGCTACTCACTGTGAAGAGAAATGGATGATGCCCTAGCTGCCGCTGATTATGAGTGCAAGGAGAGATGCCCTAGCTAGAAGAGCCTCAATGCTTGGGCATACACAAAACAAAGATCTTTCAAAACCAATGAATATCATCTATGGAGCAGCTACACGTTAAGAATGAAGTTGTTTTGAATGAATTGGAGTTGATCTTCTTTTACAGCCTTTTAGTCACTTGTATGGGGGCCTTTCACTTAAGAATAAAATAAAATAATTTTATTCTTTTACCCTTTTGACTTTTACCTTTAAGGTACTAATGACCTTTTTATATTTTCACTTTGACTCCTTAGTGGTCCAAAGGTCCTTATGTATTTTTGACTTTTACCTTTTATCCTTCTTCAAGTGCCCTGTGGTCAATGCAAGTGGTCATACGGGTGCTTCATACCCACTCAAAGTACATCACCATAAATAGGGATAATTACTAATGCTTTTATCTCAAACTCCTAGTGCCACCAAGATTGGGTACTAGGTGTCTTAAGTTTTAACCAGGGGTAGCTAATCCCTAGAGAAGGTCACAAAGCCAATAGATCAAGGATAGGAGCGCCTCACATGCCCATACCTAGTGTATGACTTATAGTGATGTCCTAGTAACTGACCAGATGCCTCCATTCAAAGAATGGCCACTCATCTCTAGGATGAGTTCCCCCAGTGCTGGACTGGTTCCACATCATGGTCCTTGACCAGATGTCCCCATTCAAAAGAATGGCTACTCAACTCAAGGCTGATTTCTCCCAGTGCTGGACTGGTTCTACATCCTGGTCCTTGACCAAATGTCCCTATTCTCCAAGAGAATGGCTCTCGATGTTGCTCAGGAAAAATCAACACTTGTTCCTCAGGAAGTAGATCTAGGTCTTCTTGGAATAATCATCAATGAATGTGATGTAGTATTCAGAACTAGTTAAAGAGGCAGATGACATGGGACCACAAAAGTTTGAATGAACCAAATCAAGCAGTCCCTCTATTTTGCTATCATTGCTTGGAAAAGCAGTCTTGGTGTACTTTCCCAAAGCACACCCTCTACACACACCGCTATGCTCTGTGCTGAAATATGGCATACTATGGTCATGTCCCTTAGCATCCTCAAAGATAAATGATGGAGATGCCCCATCTTCATGTGCCACAACTCACACAACTCACTGCTGCTGCGAGTGTGTGCCAGTGCATGATGAGGATGGAAGAGAAAATTGTATAGTTTCCTGCATCTAACTCCAATAGTATATGAAGTGAATGGTCCTATTGTCTTGGGAAATACATGCACTTTCCCATCAATGACATATACTTGAAAACCCCTTTCCTCAATAGTAGAAACTGACACAAGATTCTTCTTTAGCCTAGGGATGTACAAGACATCCTTCAGAGTCATGGGCTCCATGGACTCCCTATGAAAGTTGACAGTCCAACACCCAACTACTCTCACCACTATATCATCACCCAATACCACCTCCAAATCCAAGCATGTCTCAGTCATCTCGGTAAACAAATTACATGTACCTGTCATGTGGCTTGAATCCCCACAATCAATATACCACGTGGAAGGAGTGGTGGGAGCACTTAGTGAATGCCCAATTATCATGGAATGCTCCGTTT
This sequence comes from Pseudotsuga menziesii, assembly GCA_001517045.1. Classification (NCBI taxonomy): domain Eukaryota; kingdom Viridiplantae; phylum Streptophyta; class Pinopsida; order Pinales; family Pinaceae; genus Pseudotsuga; species Pseudotsuga menziesii. Next base: position 207,547 of record LPNX010683660.1, on the reverse strand, counting down.
GGTCGTCCATATCATCAATGGTGAAAGATGATGCTCTCTCTATACAACCACCATTAAAGAGATAAGATAAGATAAGATAATTTTATTAATGTTCACTAATGACCACAAAGTAGGTCAATGGGACTATCAATTACAATGATAGTTTATGCATGTGGGAGGATCACATGATCTCCTTTTAAAGCAAAAAACAAAAGGAAATACAATATAAGCAATGAAGTAGATAGAAGTAAATATAACCAAGTCGAGTTAGGCTGAAGCATGGAAGAGTTCCTGCTCCAGTTCTGATCATGTAGTCCCGTACAGGAGTGAAGGAGCTCAGGTGGACAAGATCCAGTAGGCAAAAAGACTAGGAAGGTTCTGGTACTCCTAACATCTGAGGATGAATGAAGAAAACTGGAAGAACTGTAAAAGTGTTTGTTGTCCTGATTCGGGGCCGGTAGGCGCGGATCGCCCTCTAGACTGGTGTTGTTGGGCTCTATATGGTCCAGGACACCTCCTGGAGGGAGGTATGGTATGGAGCTACCGTTGAGATCTCATGGGTCGAGAACCCCCAACCTTTACTGATCTGGGGGTTGTGTCGATATCAAGATCAGTAGATGTCTTGGTGCCCTTGGATGATAGTAGCATGTTAAAGAACGCGGTGATTCGTTGTGTGGTGTCTGGTCTAGTGGGAGGCTGGAGGATCTGGGCTTGAAACCTGAGATCCTCCTGAAGATAAAGTGCTAAACATCTCTAATCGGTGTATCTGAAGAAAGCATCTAGAGTTTGGGCCCCCCTGAACAAGCAATAGAAGCGTCCTCTCAAATCAAGTAGCATACTCATCGATCTCCGTTAATGTTTTTGTCTACTATCTCTTCTTCATCTTGTTTGTACACTACCCAACATAGTTTCCAAACTTCTAACGAGAAAATAATTTCACTTTGCTTATGTCCTTATTCTGCTCAGTTGTATGTTTCTTGATCACACCCTTAGGACCCTTCTTGGACTTCTTTTTCTTACCCTTCACTGCTAAAGCCACATTATCCTCTTCATCTTTGCTGTGAGATGTACTCCCATGTACATACCCTCTCCGAGTCTCCTTCTGTATGAAATCATCCCAAAGACAATCCCATGAAGGCATGTGCTCACGAGCAACCACTGGCTCCACAAATACATCCCATGGCTTTGTCACGCCATTCAGAGTTGTGTGAAGCAACTTAGCATCCAATACTCTCTCCCCCATCCCTCCAAGCTCATCTCGAACCTGTTTAATCCTGGTAAGGTAGGAAACCATGTTCTCCCCCTTGTTCATCTGAATACCCTTCAACTTCTCCCTCAACACCATTTTCTTGTTTTCATTTGAACTCTGGTACATATTGGTCAAAGCTGTCCACACCTGGTGAGGATAGGCTTCCCAGATATATGTGGTATAACATGGTCTTTTATGGCTTCAAGTATGATTCTTTTTTCTATAATATATTTCTTGTCAAATACAACCTTAGTAGCTGCAACTGTAGGAAATATGAATGGATTGGCAAAAGTACTATTCATTATGTTCCATAGTTCATTCTCCTGCAATATCAACACTATTCTAGCCTTCTATGGGTGAAAATTCACTGCCACATGCATTCATAGTCAATAAAATTACAACAATCTTCACCTTCAACATGATTACAACAAGCTATGATGACAATGGATCAAAATATTATTCGTTGTCTGGTTGATGTATGGCTTGATAAGGACTGAAGAATCTAGTTCTGAAAGTCTTCATTTCATCAAAAATCATGAAGATGTAGTTTCATCAGCTACCAAAGAAACAAAAGAGTTTAGGCAGAGACAAGTGAAATTTTCTGATCCAAACGAGAATATGTATTTGGTTCATGTATTGAAAGAGAATCTTCAAGCATATGCCTCTTTACATGGAGATGCGGCATTTAATGCAGTTATGCTGAGACTACACCCTAATGTCTTGGGACAGTTGCAACAATTTTTGAAGAATTAATATCAGAGCTTGAATATTATTCAAATGATTGTAATATATATAAGGCAACAAGCAAATCTAAGATATATCAAGCTTAAATGTGAAAAGTTTAAGACGAGTGACATTTATAAATGAGAAAGCTTTCCTATTCTTGAGAAAAATAGGTTTTGGAGACAAAGCATGAAATCAATGTAGTCAAATTTATAGGCTCATTTACTCTTGCAAGACTTGCAAGTTTTGAACTAGTGGATTATATAGTGCTAGAGGACAACTGGTGAACAATAGAACAGTTGACAAAAACCCCTAATTTCTAGAATGAAGATAAATGCAAATAACAAACTCCTAATTTCTAGAATGAATTGGACAGCAAATACCCTTCAAGGTGTTGAGTGATGTCTTGTACTTTATCAACAGTCTGTTATTAGAAATCAATTACTAAATTAGTATAAGGATTCTAGCATCTGGAGGATAAAGATCAACACCGAGGACATAACAAGGGTTGGAATTTTTGCATCCATAAGCCATAACTTCACTAGGGCCATGGGCCATTGTATTTTCTGAGGTTGAGGACCCCTTTTAATGGAATCACTGCACATTTGTAAAGCATGTTCCTATCTATTTTCTGTGTTTTACCTTCTTATCTTTCCTCATCTTTTCTCTATATGCATCACTGTGATTTGTAGAGGAGACTCTTATATATTCAAGATTAACAAGACCTATTTTGGGGTACATTTTGGATTTTGTTGTTTATGCTTATGTATGAAGTATTTATGCAAATATAGAGTAAAGTGAAATAATTTCAAGTTATTCATATACAGTCCTAGATATTAACTATCACATTGTTAATGAATTCGAATATTTTTCGTACTTTTGGAATATATTTAGAACTTTTCTACAGACTAGTTGTGTGAGTGTTTATGTTGTTGGATTCATTATTTGTGTCCATCCCTTGCATATATATGCTTGTTGGATTCATTTTTAAAATTCCCAACAAACTCATTTATATGTCATTGGATGCTTGAAGACTTGTATAACTCCTAAGGTCTCTATGATGTTTCTTCACCTTTGGAGAACAAAGACTTCCTCATTGTTACACTAAAAATTTAATGTTTCTCTTAACTTCTTTTGCTCAATTTGTTGCCTTTTTCATTCAACATTTAACATGCCCTTATTATTGAAATCTAGCATTATGTTTGCTTAAAATTTTAAGCTGTTGTTGTGGTGACATTGGGCTGTCAGCTTATTAATTCTATCGAGGGTTGCCCCCTCTAGCTCCAAGACCCAGCTTGAGGCCTAAAGCAGGACGTAGATTCCTTTGAATAGTTCCTTAGCCGCCAGGAACATCTCAATGAACAACATCAAATTGGTGTCGTTGTCAGGGAATGGAGTTGAATGGTTTATTTCCCTGGGAAATGACATTAACAAAGTTATGAGTTCTACTGGTGAAAGAGAGAAGAACAACAAGCTCATCGGTTATTTTAAGAAAATTTTCACTTAAAGATCTCCCTTGGAAACTCCACATTCCTATGATGCTGGACTCATTTGTTGCATGGGTAGTTTCAAACTTTCAAGGTATTCATCATTTAACTTTCTGGTGTTTCTGGTTTCCCTAATCTTATTCTTGATAGGTCTTCTTCCCACCATTTCTTTATTGAAAGGTTTTCATTCAGTTTTCCATTGTCATTGTAGGAAAAATTATCTAGTTTGCATTCTTCTTGAGAATTGTTATAATAAAGAATTTAAAGAGTAATCTCCTGAGGAAAATGACTATGACTACAAAATATGAAGAGTACATAGCCTAGGATAGTGAAGAAGCCTTTCAATAAGCATTTCACGACATTCCTTTTGACTTAAATCAAGATTGTTATGGGAAAATCAATGTTGTTGATAATGATAGGAAATATGATGTGCAAGGAAATTCTATTGAATTGTATGAATAGGTACCTCCAAATAGGCATTATATAAATACGCCTAAGAGTTTTATAGAAGGTACAGTACTACTTCCTGCTCTGAAAGATAAAAGTAAAGATTCCATTGAGCAGATCACTGCCTCTTCTCTTGAGAATGATCATGAGCATCTATTAAAAGAAGAGATAAGTTCTGAACAACTAGTTAAGGAACCAATAGTGCAGCTAATTGACATTGAATTCTCTTGTTAGCAATCAATTTTTTATGCATACGATGACTATGATTCTCAGAAATAGTATTTTAATTCCATAAATTAAACATCCTTAATGGTGATGAATGTTGAATATTCCCAACTCAAGCCAACACAAATAACATAGCTTTATGTTGTGTTCTGCTATTCCACCCTCACAAACATTAGATAGTTGAGGATAACATTGGAGTTCTACCAGCCCACTAGGATAGGACCGAACGATGGAAATATCACACCACAAGGTGTTCAACTAACCAATGTTAGGGATTGCCTAGGTTTGGAACTCAATTAGTCCATTTTATGTGGTTTTGGTTGTGGCATCGAGTTCAAGTTTATAGCAACAATTTCTTCTAAATTAAACCCTAGTCTCCTTCGTGGAAGACATTGGTGTTTACCTATCCTCTTGATTTGAAAAGAAAAAATGTTGAAGCTCTACAAACATAACAATAATAGTTGACACTTGAAAAAGTGACATTTCAAATTCAAACTTTCATAATTGATACTTAAAAAAAGTGACATCTCAAATTCAAACTCCCACACATTCAAATTTTCAGAATTGATACTTAAAAAAATGGCATTTTGAATTCAAAATTCCATAAACCAATGTTCAAAATTGGTAAGAGAAGTGGAGAGCAAGGATTACTTGAAAAGTGGAAATTCCCACATTCAAAATTTCAAAAATGGTAAGAGACGTGGAGAGGTAGGATATCATGAAAAGCAGATAAAGGGGATATGTTGAAAAGTGATTCAATATTTTAATGGAGATCCACTCCTATAATGATAAAGGAGGAACAAAATGTATATGTATGATTGAATTTGAATGGGAAATTTTTGTTGCTCATATACTCCTTGGTCAATTTCAAAGTCCATTATTTTTTTATGGAAGCATTTCCTGTATATTTGTCATTGTGTCCCTTTGTATCTATGTATCTATGTATGTCTTTGCATCGTGTGTTGTCTATTTGCTTATGATAAAGGATTTAAATGTGAATTTGATTCAAGAGAGGCATAAACTAATAAATATTGAAGGATGATGATACTGCCATTTTAGGTATAGGTATATCTTTTTAATAGATGGGTTTCCCATCTTTATTAATTAACAACATTGTATTTTATTTTTCCATGAATTTCAATCATGAGTATGATGTTGTTCTTGCTCGGTTAGGTTTCTCATGGTGATTATGTTTTTCTTTCTATATATGATACCTTGAATACTCATACATACGCCTATGATCCACCAAACATGTGGAAAAAAATGCGGTGTGAGTGATGAGAACATAAACCCAAATAGAACTACTGCAATAGCCCAAGCCCATGTATGTCTCTATGTCTATTTTAATGAATGGTCATTATTTTGTTTTTAATCTTTTTCTTGTCTTTTTATTAACAAATATTGTTCAATTGTAACTTTGGGTCAGTTTAAAATAGACTTAATACCCCAAGGTGTTGTAATCAATTGTAGAGATCACAAAAATTACTTCGTATGATTGTGATTTCAAATTTCCATAGAATATTCTCTACAAAATCTAGAAAACTCATCGGGGAGTGGGGCATTTTAACTAGTTTATCCTATGCCTGAAACTCACCTTCTTTCATGTGCTCCATTGCATTTTAATGTGTGGCTTCTACAACCCTGAATGAAGTGTGATCCATTCTTTTGGAAAGAGCATCTAGGGATCAACAATTATGTGTACTTTTTGTTTTATCTATAGAACTCATAGTAAACTATGTTCAGAATGGATGAATATTCCTACGTCAGAGGACAGTGTTGCGACAGATGGTCATAGGTCATGCGTCTATCACAATATTCTCTTGATTAAAAGACTTGAAAGGAACAAGGAAAATTTTAAGAATCCCCCTAAATTTCTAACTATAACCAGCGTAGATCCTAATCCTAGGCTCTATCAAGCACCGAGAGGGATCAAATCTCTCAAGTGCAAACATCTTCTTAGGTATCCATTGATTTGATTCAAACCAAAAGACACATATTTTTATTTAAGGTCCACATATAATATTTTTATTATTAATATTTAATATTATTTATGGCTGACATATAATATTTTTTATTTTGTTAGGAACAAACATTAAAACATTTTTCCCTCCTACAACCATGGGTTGTTTAGGATGCCTTGCACATGGTATTAAAACCATTTTCAAGGCCCTCCTAAACCATGGGTTGTTTAGGAGGCCTTGCACATGGTTTTAAAACCATGTGCAAGGCCAACATTTTTTTGAGGATAATTCAATTTGTTATTTTTTATTATTTTGTTAGGTAGAAACATTACAACATCTCCCCCATATTGTGTTTTTTTCCTGACCCACATTTGTTTTTATGGATAATTAAATTTTTACTTTTTTATTGTTTTGTTAGGTAGGACGATTACAACATCTAAACCATATTATATTTTTTTTTGGCCGACATTTATTTTGGCTTATAATTAAAAAAAATATTTTTTATTAATAAAAATGACATTACATAACGTTACAAGATCTCCCCCATACTGGGCTGTAGAGTGCCTCTCGGTGCAATAAGGTAACACACACACACACACACATTCCTGGGACAAGAGAAAGAATCCATAATAATAAACATTGAAAAGCTTTAAGAAATTACAAATAGATTATTCCAAGTGAAGTATGTTTAGCGCAGCTGGTTCTAACAGGTACATAGGCAGCGCAATCAGCCAATAATCACCTTTCAAGCAAGTCCTAGGTTCAACCATAATCCCCAATTTCCACTGCTTTAGAAAATCACCAAGAATTAGAATGAGAAATAATCCATAATAACCATCGAAAATCTTTACGAAACTGGTGTCTGATTATTCCATCACTATGAATTTCGAATGAGAGAGAATCCATAATAACCATTGAAAATAAAGCTTTTTGAGAGTAGTTTCCGATTATTCCATGTGAAAGTATGTTTTCAAATGGATATGTTTCATTAAATTGCAAAAGAACAATCTGAAAGACATTAAAGGTAGTTGAAATCTGAAACTTGTAGAGGAGAAAGATTGGCTTGTAGACTAGAATGATACCTAATATCAATGGCAATGCAACTAGAATGAGGAGGCTAAGGTGACCAATGAGGGATCCCCAGGTTTGTAAATCTGTAGTTTCAGAATGACAAACATACATTTTTTCATCAACAATATATGAAATCAGTCCTATTTACCAAATTAGTACTATGTACAAATAAGAACATCTAAGAAATTAAAAAAAACATCTAGGAAATTGTTTTAAACAGGTTCACTTGAAATGAATAGATAAATGTGTGCAATGAGAAAATAGATATTCAAGGCTGAAAGTTGAATAAAGAAGTGATGCTGCAAGTCCCTGCGGAAGCTCTGTCTCCTAAGTGCTCTTGTATAATGCATTTGAGGATATCCCTGCACAAAATGGCTGACCAATATATTACAAAGTATTCACCTCCCAGATGGGTAACTTCTCACCAATCTTGTTCTTTTTAATATTAAGCACAAGAACATCGAATGTCCCTCCATCCAAATCAAATATAACTGATGTTCTCCCCTTATTCTGATTAATAAACTTGCCCAAGGATGTTTAAGATTTTCGTTAAAGGAGAAAACCTCATAGCTTAATAGTTTGAGTGGAAAGAAAAGCTATCGGGTAGGCTAACTAGTAACGGTTCGACTGTAAGGAAAAGATAACACGCATACTAAAGGGAAAAGAAAAGCTATCAGGAATACTAACAGAGGGTTCGAGTGGAAGGAAAAGCTATCCAAAGAAAAAGCTAACAGGTAGACTAACTTTTCAAGTCAAAGGAAAAGCTATCAAGAAAAAGCTAACAGGCAGACTAATAGTTAAGCTATCTAAGAAAAAGCTATCCGAAAAATCTTGAGGCAGACTATCAGTTGAAAAGAAGTCCCAAATATTAAAAAGGAAGCCTTACCTCCTCAGTTCTCAATAACTTTCTCTAACTCTGTCTATGTGAGTGATCATGCATCCGAGTCTGAGTAATAGAGGCCGAGGTCAACTTTCCTCCTTCCCATTTCTCTATGTCTTTGTCTTCCCATTTCTCTCTATATCTCTATCTATGTGAGTAGTTGGGCATAGTCGTCTGAGTCTGTGTGTAATAGACCAGGCAAGACTGAACTTGACTGGATGCAATTAAATGATCAGGTATTTGATGATACAAATTCTAAGGCGGTGAAGGAGGTTTACATCAGAATAGATTCACAGTAGCAACCATAGTTTTAATTGGCTCTGAATTCTCAGATCGTCCGATATCCATCTGTTCTAGATACTGGACCAGGCCTAATCCTATAGATCATCTATTCCAGAGACTATATTAGTTCTACATACCTCAACAACAACAGATTCAGCAGCAGAACTCGTCCCTGTACCAGTACTACATCCATGACAAGGTCTCCCATTTCGTTCCACAGAGGCACTGGAAAATGCAAAAAATGACCTGATCCGGTCAACAATTTCATCACGTATACTTTCAGGTATTTATTTTCTTCTTCTAATTTCAGATAGTTATGTAACTCTTTTATGTGGATATTTATTATAAATATGTTTCCTGGTAATTACATTTCTCAAAGATATAAAGATTATTCTAGCTCTTAGTTGAATGGTTTGGTCCTTTCTTTTTTCAGTAACAAAAATAGGAAGTCGCATTTTGTGCATGATGGGTCATAAGTATTCAGGTCCTTATTTTGATACGTAAACACATCCTTAAATGCCCGCCCGATATATTCCTATTTTCTTCCTGTTACATATATTTGCATCTTGAAAGGGCACATATTGATGACAGGGCACATGGCCATCTGGATTACAAGGAAATTGGTGAAGCTAGATGCCGAATGGAGTATCACCAGCGTAGATTCAAATCCTAGGCTCTATCAAGCACCGAGAGGGATCAAATCTCTCAAGTGCAAACATCTTCTTAGGTATCCATTGATTTGATTCAAACCAAAAGACACATCTTTTTATTTAAGGTCGACATATAATATTTTTATTATTAATATTTAATATTATTTATGGCTGACATATAATATTTTTTATTATTTTTTATTTTGTTAGGAACAAACATTAAAACATTTTTCCCTCCTACAACCATGGGTTGTTTAGGAGGCCTTGCACATGGTCTTAAAACCATTTTCAAGGCCCTCCTAAACCATGGGTTGTTTAGGAGGCCTTGCACATGGTTTTAAAACCATGTACAAGGCCCTCCTAAACCATGTACAATAAAACCATAGGTTTCACATGGTTTTAAAACCATGTGCAAGGCCAACATTTTTTTGAGGATAATTCAATTTGTTATTTTTTATTATTTTTTTAGGTAGAAACATTACAACATCTCCCCCATATTGTGTTTTTTTCCTGACCCACATTTGTTTTTACGGATAATTAAATTTTTACTTTTTTATTGTTTTGTTAGGTAGGATGATTACAACATCTACCCCATATTGTGTTTTTTTTTGCCGACATTTATTTTGGCTTATAATTACAAAAAATATATTTTATTAATAAAAATAACGTTACGTAACGTTACAAGATCCCCCCATACTGGGCTGTAGAGCACCTCTCGGCGCAATAATGAAAGCGAAAAAATCTAGTACTGTTCTATTCGAATGGAATGGGAACCGCTTATTACCCTCCTCCCTCCACCTGTTTACCCTTTATTTATATATATATTCGGATGGAATGGGAATCTACTCTTTTAAAATTGTATAAATTCCTGGATAATTCTGTCCCATGGGAACTACACATTCGAGGAGGAGGTGGCCTCACAGACTGATCGACCATCTTTGGTGGCTCAAACCCAAACCCTAACACTAAACATCGCCTTCCTGTCCCTTATGGGGTTTATTCTTATGATTTTTTATTTCCCAATCCCCCTTCCTTCATTTTGTTTCTATCCATCTTTTTTTTTCTTTTGATAATTTCTTTCCAAATCCCCCTTCCCCTGTCTCTGTTTGTCTCCTTATTTTTGATAGGAATCACCACTGTTTCCATGAGCTCATGCTATGAAAACCCAAAACACATGCTGTTTTTATTTTATTTTATAAAAAATATATAATAAAATTATTCTTCACTTTAGATCACTAGAATTGTTCTTCATTTAAATAAAATGAAAATAAATATATATTTAACAATTTCAGAAACTATTCACTTTTGTTTACATTTTATATAAACATAGTTAATATGTTTTAATATTTACATTTATTTTTGAAGATTATTAATTTTATTTTATTTTTCATTTATTTTGGAAGATTATTAATTTTAACCTTCTTTTTCAATTTTTCAGTTGAATATCATTGTAATTCCTTTTTTATAGTGGTAATTTATTATTATTTTTTTATGGCGATGATTTTATTACATGAGTTAAGAGACCTTCATTTTACCATACAATACTCATTAATATTAAAATTAATATTTATGATTTATTTAACTATATATATATTCTTACATAAATTAGATAAGTGTAGTGAATATTATAATTATACATGTATTTATGGATATTATAGTTGATATATTGAGACACAATATAAAAATATGTATATTTATAAAGTTAAAATTAAGATTTATGATTTATTTAACTATATAGACCTTTTCACATAAATTTTTATATCATAATTATACATGTATTTATCGATATTATAGTTCAATATATTTTAAGTTATATAAAAACATGTATATTTGTACATAAGGAGGTGGAGGCAGGGAGGCAGAGGAGGAAGAGGTGGACGAGGAAGAGGAGGGGGTGGAGGGGGATGTGGAGGAGGAGGGGATAGGGGGTAGCCAAGGGGGTGAAAAAGAGGGAAAGAGATGGGGATGAACGAGGGAGGGGAGGTGATAGAAGAGGAGGAGGAGGAGGAGGTTAGGTGGGGAAGGAAGAGGATGTGGTGGAGGAAAGGAAGGGGGAGG